>NC_051174.1:94541536-94686536 GCF_013339725.1 Rhipicephalus microplus | reverse complement strand
GTATTAAAATGCTGCCTGTCCGTTTCTGTTTGATTTTTAGAAGAAAAAAACAACTGTCTGTAAAATGAGAAATGACGCGAGTGCTTCAAAAGTTACGTTATTGGCTGGTTAAGGCTGCATAGATTGCGCCGTCTAGCGGGGTCCTGTTGAACCAAGCAAGCTAAACCATGGCCTCTGAGATGAAGGGCGCGCGAAGTGTTTCTCTTCGGCTGTCATAATTTCCCAGCTCACCAGGAAAATTACCGTGTACATGCTCAACAGTGCCGTGTAAGCGCCTCGCACGCCCGGCCACCCACCGAAAGAGGGCGCATTTATTGTGGATCGCTTTATTGTGAGGGCGAATTATTGCGGAAAAAGCGGAGCGCTCGGCATTCCAGCTTGCACATGCTTTTTTTTTTGCGTAGGAGCAGGGGTCACCGCCAGAATCTTCTGGCTTCACTGAAGGCTAGTATGATTGTGATAGCAACTATATGGACACTCTCGGCTGGATTTTGCCGCCGGCGCTGGTGTCGACGTCGCCATCGACGTGGGCATCGCCTTCACCCACCGTGTATGTAGACCTGCCTATATATATGAAAATGCAAGAACGAAAAAAATCCAGAAAAATACTCCGGCGAGCGAAATCGAACTTGGGTCCTTTGAATCGCGAGTGCGAGGCGTTAACAACTGAGCCACCGATGAGCACACCCTTGAACCTTCAAACGGCAAGCTAAATATGCTTACCACTCACCACTGCTGACGGTCATCTCGGGGGAACTATCGTGTTTTTAGCATTGCCAATAAGATGGCGCAATGAGCGCACGTAAAAACATAGTCACGACACGGCTGCCGCACTCTGATCTCCCGCGCGCACTTCGCCCCGCAAAGAGCATTGGGTCGACCAAGGAGGATTTTAAGCCTCCTTGGTGTCGACGCACGCTCGAGCGCCCTTATCTAATGGTAGGGATGGTCGTATGTCTTGGCTAGCGTTAGGCTTTTACCAGAACGATCGATATTGTTTTAGTTACCGGGCGCACAAAGGTCACTGCAATCGTTGCACAGTCTATGTTTGCGAAAATAGCATGCTTTTCAGGTACAACGAAGTAAAAACTGAGACGTTTATTCGCGTTCATCTGTACCTGACAGTACGTTTCGTGTGTCATTTGCGCGTGAGAAACGCGGAGCACATTTCGATTTGCTGGCCATTCGGCGCGTGACCTTCCAATTTGTTGCTATCTTGCTCATTGTTTCGCCTTTGTGGCAAAGCTGTGACTTTTTTTGCTCTGTTACTGCATTTATTTGGTCCAAGTTACGAAGAAAAGCATGACAACTACTGAATATTCCTGATAATTTCCTGTAAGGAGGTATGACTTCTCCTATGGCGTTTTTTTTTCTTTTCATTTCTGTCCGTTCTGTATCTGTGCTAAATGCCTCTATTTCAGAAATACAGAGGCATTCTCGCATTCCTTCCTTTTGTAGACGTCTATGGGTGAAAACTGGGCTAATTATAATTGTTTAATCATATTGCCCTCCTATTGCGACATATCTTTGACTACTTTATCGCGTACGGATATTTGTGAGGCAGTCAACCGAAGCACGGTTGATTTGATTGATTGATATGTGGGGCTTAACTTCTCGAAACCACCATATGATTATGAGAGACGTCGTAGTGGAGGGCTCCGGAAATTTTGATCACCTGGGGTTCTTTAACGTGCACCCAAATCTGAGCACACGGGCCTACAACATTGCAGAATGCAGTCGGTATTTGAACCCGCGACCTGCGGGTCAGCAGCCGAGTACCTTAGCCACCAGACCACCGCGGCGAGGCTTGCTTCAATTCCTGTCCGTAATGAAATCATGTCTACAAGCGTAATTATTATACATTCAAAGCTCCTGGCGGTACTCGTCTTCAAATGAAACTAATATGAAAATAACGTAGCAAGCCACCACTGGCGTAGTTGTCAGTTGTGCTAGTAATAAGCGGATTTGGGCTTCTCTTTTTTTTTTTTTGCCGAGCCACCTGCAGAACTTTCCAGCCGTTTGTCACGGATTTTGGGCTTGTATAAATTTTTTGAGCAAATATTGTTATTTCAGTGATCATCACGTGCAGCAACAAAGATGATTTGATGAGATCGAGCATTCTAGTGTTGAAGTCGACCATGCAATGCTGGAATCATCAATAGGTAGCTTTAATCGAGCACTCGCAAACGTGCATTCAACCAAATAGAAGCTAGGCAGTAATGTTTAAAAATAAATGTGTGATTTCATTCGCAATTGCCTGATTGTTGCAGTACAACATAATTACCGTAATAACTCTTCCTCGTATTTGAGAGACATTTTTATTACAGCTAAAATATTTTCAACAAGGAAATAATTCATAAAATTCTGGCTTCTTTCGAGCTTATTCGCATAAGTCGCATCATTTTGGGGGAGGGGAATAATGGGGGGGACTCTTTCTGGTGACTATTTGGTTGTTCGCTGACTGGCACCTTGTAACTTAGGGCACTAGGTAAAATATAGCCACGTCTGCAACTCCGAGTGAAAATCAGGGAACGTTAATCCAACAGAATGATTTAACAAAACACATCGCGTAAGGTGTGGTAAACAACCCGCTATTACTTGCACTCATTTAGGGGAGCTTGCTCACAAGATGGCACCGTAAGTCACAATTGGCCACAAGTGTAGGCGAAAGAAATACGCACAAAGCACGGTAAGCTAACAACAACTTCGCATGAATTTGAGTACTGATTTCCCGCTGCAACCAGTAAGGTTCATCATCACTGCCGCTATCCAGAAAAGAAAAATGACAGAACTTTGGCATCATTATTGCGAGAACAGTTATATGGACACTCTCGGCTGGATTTTGCCGCTGGCGTACACACACACACACACACACACACACACACACACGCACACACACACACACATATACCGGGTGTTCAAAATTAAGCTTTATGATTTTTTTAAAATTAGGCGCTCGAAGGCACGTGAGAACCACTTGTGCAAATAAGTTAAGCGGCCAGGGGGACAGAAAGTTAGATGATAATTATCGCTGTCAGCAGCCCAATTAACTAAAATTTAATAATTAACTTTTTACTGGCTGCGGTAAGTTGGCATGTTTATATTGAAAAAATGTAGGCAGTGGTGTTTGTACACAGTTTCAGTTGGAAGATTTTTTCTAGCACGCCTGTGTTCCGAGATATCCGGCTCCAAAGTTTAATTGTCTTTCGCACGATTACGCATGCAAGAGGGTGAGGGTCCGCGCAAAGCTCCTCCCTAAAGTGACGCATCTGTTGCGTGTGGTGTTTAGTGTGTGAAGAGGGTGGAAGCGTAGGCATAGGTGATAGCAATTACCCTTGCCCTCTTCGGCCGTCGAAATCAAAAATCGAAGAACGCTTGCAACCAGTGTCGTAACACGCAACTGCAGAGCCTCTAACGATAGTGGCAGATACCATGCCGAGATTCGCGGCGCACATTTCGATTTGCTGGCCATTCGGCACGTGACCTTCCAATTTGTTGCTATCTTGCTCATTGCTTTGCCTTTGTGGCAAAGCTGTGACTTTTTTTGTTCTGTTACTGCATTTATTTGGTCCAAGTTACAAAGAAAAGCATGAGAACTACTGAATATTCCTGATAATTTCCCGTAAGGAGGTATGAATTCTCCTAAGGCGTTTTTCTTTTCTTTTCATTTCTGTCCGTTCTGTATCTGTGCTAAATGCCTCTATTTCAGAAATATAGAGGCATTCTCGCATTCCTTCTTTTTGTAGAAGTCTATGGGTGAAAACTGGGCTAATTATAATTGTTTAATCATATTGCCCTCCTATCGCGACATATCTTTGACTACTTTATCGTGTACGGATATTTGTGAGGCCGTCAACCGAAGCACGGTTGATTTGATTGATTGATATGTGGGGTTTAACTTCCCGAAACCACCATATGATTATGAGAGACGCCGTAGTGGAGGGCTCCGGAAATTTTGATCACCTGGGGTTCTTTAACGTGCACCCAAATCTGAGCACACGGGCCTACAACATTTCTGCCTCCATCGCAAATGCAGCCGCCGCAGTCGGGATTTGAACCCGCGACCTGCGGGTCAGCAGCCGAGTACCTTAGCCACCAGACCACCGCGGCGAGGCTTGCTTCAATTCCTGTCCGTAATGAAATCATGTCTACAAGCGTAATTATTATACATTCAAAGCTCCTGGCGGTACTCGTCTTCAAATGAAACTAATATGAAAATAACGTAGCAAGCCACCACTGGCGTAGTTGTCAGTTGTGCTAGTAATAAGCGGATTTGGGCTTCTCTTTTGTTTTCGCCGAGCCACCTGCAGAACTTTCCAGCCGTTTGTCACGGATTTTGGGCTTGTATAATTTTTTCGAGCAAATATTGTTATTTCAGTGATCACGTGCAGCAACAGCGCAATATTCGATGACATCGAGTAGTCTAGTGTTGAAGTCGAACATGCAATGCTTGAATCATCAATAGGTAGCTTTAATTGAGCACTCGCAAACGTGCATTCAACCAAATAGAAGCTAGGCAGCAATGTGTAAAAATAAATGTGTGATTTCATTCGCAATTGCCCATATTGTTGCAGTACAACATAATTACCGTAATAACTCTTCCTCGTATTTGAGAGACATTTTTATTACAGCTAAAATATTTTCAACAAGGAAATAATTCATAAAACTCCGGCTTCTTTCGAGCTTATTCGCATAAGTCGCATCATTTTGGGCAAGGGGAATAATGGGGGTGGACTCTTTCTGGTGACTATTTGGTTGTTCGCTGACTAGTACCTTGTAACTTAGGGCACTAGGTAAAATATAGCCACGTCTGCAACTCAGTGTGAAAATGAGGGAACGTTAATCCAACAGGATGATTTAACAAAACACATCGCGTAAGGTGTGGTAAACAACCCGCTATTACTTGCACTCATTTAGGGGAGCTTGCTCACAAGATGGCACTGTCCCCTAGTATGCGCACCACACATTCACACTCCAGCGAACTTGATGCTTGTGCTGCCTCAGCAGTGTGGGTTTTTCTTGTGCCCAATAATGGGCGTTGTGAAGATTAACACTTCCATTCGGCAAAACCGAGCTTCATCAGTCAAATTTTCTGTGCAAAAAGTCATTTTCTTGATCAGTTTTGATGAGGCCCCAATTGCAGAAGTCAACTCGCCTTTCAAAGTCCGCATCATTTAGGTCCTGATGAAGGTAAACGTGATATGGATGGGAACTTGTGCTTTCTTAAAACATTTGTGACTGTTCCCGATGCTGCGACCGCACCCTGATCGGCAATCTGTCGGATGCTGAGCTCTGGCATCGAGGTTACGCACGCGACAACGTCGATTCAAAGTCTTCATCGACGATTGCCTTCCTGGTCCGTCTCGGAAGGTGGACAGAGCCTGTGTGCAGAAGCGTCGAAACAGGTTTGTGAAAGTGGGCCTTGTTGGAAGGGACGGTGTGGGTGGCGAGACGCGTAAAGCTCCATTGCTAACGAAGCGTTGCCATTCATTCAGCCATTGCAAGCACCACGTCTACTTTTACTTTGGTAGAATACCTCACGCCAGAAGCAGCCATATTAGCTCGAAAGGACTCCACGTGGATTTCCTTGGTAGACCTTCAATGCAGAGACGCTGTGCTCTAAACCGGAGGCACCCTAGTGCAGGACGGTCCTGCTAACGCGTTCACAAGAAGATGTCTCAGTGTGATCTAAAGTCACGAAAAAACGTCGCGAAAAATGGTCTCCTGTTATCGCGTTCATCAGGATCATGCGTAAGGCTCATGGCGCACCGCGCTGTCACATTTTGATTTCGCCGGCCGAAGAGGGCAAGGGTAATTGCTATCACCTATGCCTACGCTTCCACCCTCTTCACACACTAAACACCACACGCAACAGATGCGTCACTTTAGGGAGGAGCTTTGCGCGGACCCTCACCCTCTTGCATGCGTAATCGTGCGAAAGACAATTAAACTTTGGAGCCGGATATCTCGGAACACAGGCGTGCTAGAAAAAATCTTCCAACTGAAACTGTGTACAAACACCACTGCCTACATTTTTTCAATATAAACATGCCAACTTACCGCAGCCAGTAAAAAGTTAATTATTAAATTTTAGTTAATTGGGCTGCTGACAGCGATAATTATCATCTAACTTTCTGTCCCCCTGGCCGCTTAACTTATTTGCACAAGTGGTTCTCACGTGCCTTCGAGCGCCTAATTTTAAAAAAATCATAAAGCTTAATTTTGAACACCCGGTATATATATATATATATATATATATATATATATATATATATAACTTCGTCTAAGATACTACTGGCGCGGCATGTATCGGCACGTTCGCCAGTACGTTCGGTCATGCACCACGTGTCAACGACGCAAGACGCCTTCTCACAGCACTGCTGGCCCTTTGCAACCCTTACCCTGCCCAGCGAGACCATTCGACCGCGTCGGAATTGATATTTATGGTCCTCTACCCAACTCTCTTCGAGGCAACCGGTATATTATCGTCGCCGTGGATCATTTAACACGCTACGCTGAAACATCTGCGCTGCCTGCTACCACTGCGAAAGACGTTGCGTCCTTTCTTCTTCACCATCTCATTTTGCGACACGGTGCACCTCGTGAATTACTCAGTGACCGTGGACGCGTGTTTCTCTCGAACGCCGTCGACGAGCTACTCAAGGCATGTCGCACTGTCCATAGGAAATCCTCGGCATACCATCCCCAAACCAATGGCATGACAGAACGCTTTAACCGTACCCTTGGAGATATGCTTGCCATGTACGCCTCTGACGACCACACTAATTGGGACCAAGTGCTCCCTTTTGTCACGTACGCGTACAACTCTGCGCCACAAACAACCACTGGCTTTTCTCCTTTCTTCCTTCTGTACGGACGTGAGCCATCATGCTCCATGGACACCATTCTCCCTTACAAGCCTGATGTTTCCGAAGCGACGCCTGTTTCCGAAGCAGCTGCTTATGCCGAAGAGTGTCGTCAACTCGCTCGCTCATTTACCGCACAAGACCAATGGCGCCAGAAAACTGACCACGATTCCTCTGCGTCTACTGTACACTATAACCCAGGAATGCTGGTTTGGCTCTGGGTCCCGTCTACCCCTCCCGGTCTTTCCCCGAAGCTTTCGTCGAAATACCATGGCCCCTACCGTGTGGTGCGGCAAACATCTCCCGTCAACTATGAAGTTGAGCCCATTGATCCACCCTCGGACCAACGCTGCCGTGGGCGTGAAACAGTACACGTATCACGCCTCAAACCGTGCTATGACCCCCTTGTCGTGTCCTTTCCCTAGGTCGCCAGGTTGGCTCCTTTCTGCGCGGGGAGTAATTGTACCGAAGCATAGTGGCGCCAGCTCTGTGCCAGCGTGAAAGAAGACGTTGACGTCCGTGGGTGGCTTGTGCTTGCCGGGTTCCTGCCTGTACCAGCTTGTTGCGGCTAACGTTTCTGGAATAATAACCTGTGTTTTTACGCAACCTTGCTCGTTGCAATATATATATATATATATGTGTGTGTGTGTGTGTGTGTGTGTGTGTGTGTGTGTGTGTGTGCGCGCGCGCGCAAGAAAACGCAAGAAAAAAAATCCAAAAAAGAGACTCTAAACGCGGAATCCAGTGTGGGACCTCTGCATCGTGAATGCGAGGCGTTAACCACTGAGCCAGCGAGGAGCACGTCTTTCAACGTTCAAATGACAAGCTACTTACATCTGCTGACCTGACGGGACTCGGGGGGATTCACTATGTTTTAAGCATTGCCAGTAAGGCGGCGCAGTGAGCGCGCGTGGCAACATTGCGCGGTGGCACGTGCTCTTATCTCCCACGTGTACTTTGGCCCACTTAAAGGAGGGGGGCGACGCTCCCTCGCGCGCCCTTATCTCGCGGGGAGGGTCGTACGTCTTGGCTGGTCTAGCGCTTTACCTGCAACAATTCTGTTGTAGTTACCGGGCTCACAAAGGCCACTGCAGTAATTTCAGTCTCCGTTTGCAAAAAGCACGCGTTTTTGAGACTCCGCGAAGTAACAACTGAAGCGCTCATTCGTGTGCATCTGTATCTGTGGGTACGTTTCGTGCGTCGTTTGCGCGCGAGAAACGCAGGGCTATTCCAAAAGTCCAAGCAGGCTATCCCACCCTGCTTGGACTTTTTGTCTGCAGTATTCTATAAATAAATAAATAAATAAAATAAAAACGCAGGGCACGTTTTGATCTGCTTTTGATTCTGCGCGTGATCTTCTGATTTGTTGCTATTGCGTTCATTGATTTGCCTTTGCGGCAAAGCTGGGCCTTTTGTTTTGATCTACCCTAGCGATGAAACTTTACTCAGACACATGTGCATGGCATATAACACTTGCTGCGCAAACTTAGTGTTTAGAGAAATTAGTTGTGAGAAATCTTGCATACACCCCGAATACGTCGATCAAGTGGAACAATTAGAACGCTGTCAAAGTAAACTCTATTCACGTATAGCTGCCTGGTAGATGTCCTTTCTATTAATAACGACCATATAAAATTTTTACCTCCGTGCCATAGGTGATCCAGAAGTTTTCTCGCGACGTCGACACCCGCATTGAACTTCTTGTCCCAAGAAAGGCTGGAGGTCTTGAGATCCAAGAACAGAAGAGCAAGGCGCCCTTCGTATTTACCGCCGTCTGAAAGAGTGAAAGTCTGATTGAAACGTCTAAGTAAAGCTGCTGGATAGAAACACCGTGCGCTGTAATGGGCGTTCGAAGAATTCATGCCGTGGGAGAGGCACAAGAGCCTCAGGCTCGCATAGAAAGATGAACTGGGCTTTGCTTGAATATGCCTTGTCATCCTTGGCATGTCAAACTTAAAGGGGGTTCTGCGTAGGCTTCATGTCAGGTGTTGTCGCTGTCAGTGCTTACAATCTGCAAAAGTCAAATGGCCGACTCACTATTGCGCAACATCGGTCGCACGATCAAGTTTGCCGCAAAGCGACAGGTCGCGAACGACCACTGCGGTCGCAAAGTGACCGCAGTGGTTTTTGGCACAGTCCCTCACTGCTCGATGTTCGAACGCTGCGAATACCATCACCAGTTTTACTGTTAGTGCTCTAAATGTTAACCACATTCGCACCTATATAGCACTACAACTCCGGCCTACATCGACGTGAAGCTTCGCTTCTCTATCGCCTTTGGCTGGGAGTTGCTTTCACGAAAGCTTATACCACGTTAATCAGAATTACTGACAGTGCGGCGTGCGATGTTTGCGGCACCGACGAAAATATCGAACACCTGCTGTGTCATTGTCCTCGATTTGCCTCAGATAGACAAGTACTTGCCAACGCAATGCGGCGACTGGATGATCGGCCTCTTTCTGTGCAGGTGCTATTAGAGCAACGTACACATGCCTCGACAGCCCACAAGGCAGTGAAAGCCCTGCTGTGTTTCCTGAGAAAGACAGGCTTGTGTGAACGCCTCTGACATGCGGTAGAGTTCTACACGCGGCAGTGAAATTACTGTCAGTCCCTCCCCAACCCCCTTTTTTCCCTCTCTTCCCTCTTTCTCGTCTTTCTTGTCCCCTTCCTTAATCCCTCAGTGTAGGGTAGCCAACCGGATGTCTTTCTGGTTAACCTCCCTGCCTTCTCCCTTTTTGTTGCTTCCTTGCTTCCTTCCGTAATTCAACGCTCCTTTTCTTACCTGTTACCAAGGCGATTGGTGGCAGTCGAGCGAAAGTTTATAAATAACGGTGGCGTCTCACACTTTCGCGAAATACGCCCTTCTATCTCAGCTGCTTCCCGACGTTTGAGGCGAAGATTTGAATGCCTTATGGAAAGCAAAAATTAACCATTGGTGTCCCGCGGAGTCTAGGAGAACACGAGTAAAGAAAAAAAATCATTATGCGATGACGTCACAAATTGCCAAACTGGTGACGCTTTGACTGCGTCACTGTGGCGTCACTTAACATTTATGCGATGACGTCATTCTCTTACATCGTGGCTTGGTCAAAAATGCACCGATTATAGAGGCAGTGAAAAAAGCCAGGTGTGCTGTCTTGGACCTTGGAGAGAGAGAAAGAGAGAGAGAGAAAATTTAATGCGGAAAGGCAGGGAGGTTAACCAGAAAACATATCCGGTTTGCTACCCTGCACTGGGGAAAGGGTAAGGGGAAAGGGAAGAAGAGAAGCACAAACACACATACACACACTCGCACACAGTAGTGTCACAATCGTTCTACGAGGCGGGTCGCTCGCAGAAACTTCATCAGCGCCTTCGTTGCTTTCTGGCGTGAAGCTCGATCTTTCCGACATTCCAAGATTGACTGCTCAGAAAATGGCTGGTCGTCGAGGCGAGCAAACACTGCTGAGAGGGACTGTCGCTAAGAGCTGTACTGGGGGCACTGACATAAAATATGTTCAATTGTTTCGTCATTGTCGCAATGGTCGCATGTAGCGCTGTCTCTCATTCCGATGCGGCAGGCAAAAGCGTTCGTGAAAGACACCCCAAGCCACATACGGCAGAGAAGGGTCGTCTCGGATCGGGGTAGGCCAGATGGAATAGTAAGTCGTAGGCATGGGTCCAGGCGGTGAAGACGGGTGTGGAGAAAACCGGGCGTATTCCGCATAGACCTTGCGACATCCTGCGCAAGCGTATTAATCTTTGCTGCTGCGTCGCTTCTTGATAGTGGAATAGGTTCCATCACTCCATTTTCGTGAGCATTCTTAGCTGCATTGTCGGCATGCTCGTTACCGATGATGCCGCAATGGCCTGGTAACCACTGAAAAGATATGTCATGTCCTTCGTCTATTAGGTGATGGTACAGTTGTCGTATTTCGAGCGCCAATTGATCTTGAGGTCCACGACGTAGAGTATTGTGTAGACATTGGAGAGCTGGTTTCGAATCAGTAAAAATGCTCCATTTTTGTGGTGTCTCTTGGTCAATCCTGCGGAGTGCGCTGCGGAGTGCCGCGAGCTCCACGGCTGTCGATGTCGTCTTGTGTGACGTTCTGAACTGGATGGTTTCGGCTCTTGCTGGGAAGATCACAGCTCCTGCAGATCCTCCAACAGTTGTCGAGCCATCCGTGTAAAGTTTGACATGATCTTTGTATTCTTCGTGTAGCATGAGTAGAATCATCTGCTTTAAAGCTGGCGCCGAGAGCTCCGCCTTCTTGCGAATCCCCGGCACTGTCAAGCGCAGTTTTGGTCGGTCCAAGCACCAAGGAGGTGTTAGTATCCGTTCCGGAGGTGTGTAGACTGTTGGAAGGCACTCACGGAAAGTCAATACTCTCTTACAGAAGGAGGCACTCGGTCGATCTTCTGGAAGCGAAGCTAGGTGGTGGGCAGGGGCGCGAGCAAGGTGTCTAATATGAGCTCTAAGCACCTCCAAAGTAATGTGCACTGTGGCCGGATGATCTTTGGCGATTGCGATGGTTTCCGCTGTTGATGTACAGCGTGGTAATCCAAGACAAACTCTGAGTGCCTGGCCCTGGGCGTTTTCTATTGTGCGTATACTGCTTTTGCAAGCGTTCGTCAGAACCGGCAAGCTATACCGCAGGTACCCCAGAAACAGCGTTTTGTACAAATGCAACATCGCGTGCACTGATGTGCCCCACGTTTTGCCTCCGAGGAACTTGAAAAGTTGTGCGATGGCCGTTAGGCGCTTCTTTAGAGTGGCTACATGGGGACTCCAGCAGAGATTTCGATCGATCGTGACCCCCAAAAACCTGTGGGTCCTGGCGTAGCAGACACTGTGTCCATTGATGGCGATGGGATATGACGTCATTGCCTTCCGCGTGAACGCGACCAGTGCCGATTTCTCAGGAGAAATCTCGAGGCCTTGTTCTCTAAGGTACGCCGATATTGAATTCGCTGCTTTCTGGAGTCTCGCACGTACCTGAGGACGTGTTACACCTGATGTCCAGGCACAAATATCATCTGCATAGAGAGATATCTGCACGGAATCTGGTATGCGTTCAAAGAGACCGATCAGAACCAGGTTGAACAGTGTGGGGCTCAATACACCACCTTGAGGAACACCACGGTGTGTATAATGTTCAGAAGTCGGCCCATCATCAGTTTGCATAAACAATGATCTCATATGTAGGTAGCATTGGATCCAGCGGTACACTCGCCCACCCAAACCAACTGACTCGAGGGCGTCAAGTATGGCTTCGTGAGAAACATTGTCATATGCTCCTTTGACATCTAAAAATAGTGCGACAGATAACCGTCTGCTCATTTTCTGGTGTTGTACGTAGGTCACCAGGTCAATGACATTGTCAATGGAGTTCCGAAGACGACGAAAACCAGCCATGGCGTCTGGATATATTCTATGGCGTTCTAGGAACCACTCGAGTCTGGCAAGGATCATTCGCTCCATCAGCTTCCCTACGCAACTAGCCAGCGCTATTGGGCGGTATGATGTCAGCTCTAGAGGCGATTTTCCAGGTTTGAGAAGTGCAACCAACCGGCTTGTTTTCCACTCTCTGGGGACCGTTCCATCTCTCCAAGACTCATTGAATACTTCCAGCAAAGCACTTCGTGCTCGATCACCGAGATTGCATAATAGGCGGTATGATATGCCATCCGGCCCAGGCGATGACAATCGATTGCATGAAGCAAGAGCCACATTCAGTTCTTCCATTGAAAAAGGCAGGTCCAGGTGCGGGTCAAGTGAATGTGGCGTGTAATGAGCAGTAAGGGCTTCTGTGCAATTTGGTGGGCCCGCAATCTTCCTACAAAAATCTTCCGCTACCTCGATATCCCTTCTATTTTGGAAAAGGGCCAAGGCTTTAAACGGAAAACGTTGTTGGGGAAATGTGCGTAGGCCTCGCACGGTTCGCCATATTTGAGAAAGCGGTTTGCGAGGGTCTAGACTCGCGCAAAATTTCGCCCACCGTTGAAACTCCAGTTTGTCTATACGACGCTGGATCTTCTTTTGCATGCGCCTGGCCATCCGTAGATCTTGAATGGATTTTGTGCGTCGATATCTACGTTCCGCACGCCGACGAGTCGCACGGAGTCGCTCTAACTCCATGTCCGTTTCTGAGGGCCTTGAAGAATATGCCAGCGTGCGCATCGCACTCTGCGCTGCTTGTTTGATCGCTTGCTCAATGTCAGAGGTTAAGCCTTTTTCACAAGCGTGTTCAATGTTGGTTTTGAATGCTGAAAGATCGATCTTCCGTACGGTTTTCGGCGGGTGGTCGCTAGCAAAGCCTTCGATGGTGAGATAACTGGGGATGTGATCGCTACCATGTGTCTCGATGTCTAAAAACCACTTAACGCTTGTGGCGAAGCGACGTGACACGAACGTCAAGTCCAAACAGCTGCTGTACGTTGATCCTCGCAGAAATGTAGGGCTCCCATCATTAAGTAGAGACAGTTCATGAGTCGATACAAATGAAGCCAGCCTCCGGCCCGTGGTATTGACTTTTGAACTTCCCCAGATTGGGTGGTGGGCGTTGAAGTCTCCTATAATTATCCACGGATCCGGGACGCTCGAAAGAATGTCATCCAGTCTTTGGCAATCAAAACGGGCTGAGGGAGATAAGTAGACACCTATTAATGTGAAGGTGAGGGTTTTCTGCTTCACAGTCAGGCAAACATATTGGTTCTCATCATGAGGCGACACAGGTTGAATGATGTAGGTAAGCTCCCGACGAATATACACAATGACCTTGCTGCTTTCGTTTCGGGTTTTGGACGGGATTGATTCGTAGCCAGATAGCCTGATCGGGTTTGATAATTTCGGTTCACATATTACGATGATTGGGAAAAGGTTAGAAAACACGTACTGAGGAAAATCGGAAATCCGTGATCTAAGTCCTCTTGCGTTCCACTGGATGACTGATGCTTCTCTGACGTCTTTGCGGAACGATTGTTGATCTCCTGCCATGACTCTACGCGAGGGAGGCGAGGACTGGGCTCAGCGCGTCCAACACCTGTAACCCGCTTCGAGCGGTTGGAGTTCCCAGGCTTCTTAGTATGTCTGCCATGACAGCGACGAGGGATCGTAACATCTGGATGATCTGTCGATCGACCCTTGACACATCCTCAACGGAAGTAGACTCGGTGGAAGGTGTAGGGCGGCGAGGCCTCGCAGGAGGCTCCTTTGCAGGCTGTGTACGCGGAAGCGTAGGCCACTCATCCGCAGCTGTGAGCTTCTCCACTTCTTTTCGCTTCGTGCTTACTACTTCACTCGTGCTCGGAGGAAATGGGTTATGCGCAACACTCTGTCCTCCACGCCTCCGTCGGCGACTACGTCGCCGCCGTACCCTTTCAGCAGCCTCTCTGTGGGTTGAATTGTCCCTAACCATTTGTTTGATAATGGCGATTTCCTTCTTAATCCGAGGGCATTCCTTGGATGCAGCATCATGCGGACCATCACAGTTTCTGCACTTCAGACTTGTTGCCCGACATGCGTCTGCAGTGTGCGGCTCAGCGCATCGGGGGCATACTGTGGTGTTTGTACATACACTCTTGATGTGACCAATTTTCATGCAGTTATGGCACTGGAGTGGTTTAGGGACAAATGGTCGAACAGGATGTCGGAAGTGTCCCACTTTGACATGCGACGGAATGGAATCTCCTTTGAACATTATCTTTACACATCGGGTGTTTCCGAGGCGAAGTACATTCGCGATGAGAACTCCTTCGTTCGCTGGTTTTATGAGAGTTGGGAGGTCCGAGTTTGCTATGGCCAAATCAATGTCGTAGATTACTCCCGCCGTGCAGGCACCGTCCATTGGAATAACCGGTCGTACTTTGATGCCTCCCAAATCTGATACTCTGCGAAGCTTGTCTATGGCGCTGGCAGTCATTGTGTCCACAGCTAGAATATTCTTCCGCGTGTTCACCCGGATATCCTTAATGTCGTTTGGTGCTACCCCCTCAAAGTACATAGAGAGAGCTTGCCTGTTTACTGCTCGAAGGCTGATGGTGGAGTCCTCGGGCATGAAGAGGATGGTGTGCGGCCAGCATTCTCCTTTTGACTGAGACGTTAATGTCCCTGCTGGTGAAGACGACTTGATACTTCTTCTTTTGGCCTTCCTGCTTCTCACGGTCTCGAAGTCGTCATCCGACGAGTCGTCGCCAGTGGCCGAGTACAGTTCCGTGTCCTCGCTGGTGCTCGAACAGGTGCTTCGTTTCCGCGACGAGCTTGCCAAAGGTGGTCTATGGTCGGACATAGCCGCAGAAGGCTCCACGTCCACAGCCATGATGCAGTGACTATCACCGTTGGCCTCACTGGTTCTGGGCCAGGCGCGCTGATTTACCGAGGAGCTCGCCATAGCAGACCTCTGGCTGGGCGGACCAGTGGATGACTCCGCGTCCGTCGCCTTGGGGCAGGGAGCAGCGTCTCCCGTAGAAAGCGATAAACTTGATAACAATGCTCGGAGCCGAAAGCAGAAGCGTTCTATGAAGAGACACCTTGGACCTTGGAGGTGTGTGCAAAACGACTTTAGGTGCACAAAGCTTTCGTGGGGTGGCGAGGCAGATCAGTACGGCGACTGAGACAAAGGAGTAGTTGGCTTTTGTCATTGAGTTGTCGTAGGTGAAGGAATAAGGGGCCCTGGGACCTATAATTTGCTTGATAAGATTATCAGACTGAAGTAAACCGAGTCAATTTATTTATTACAGAACAAAGTAGTAACTGACTGACTAACCAACTCACTAACTAACTAACTAACAATCAGCAGCGGTAGTATAAAGCTTACGGTACTCAGCTGACTACCCTAAATTCGCTGATGTGCTCTCCGTCGTGGCAGTCACACTTATATGGAGGCGAAATGGTAAACGCCGCACTGTGCGGTGTGATTGAGCTAAAACACCAGGTGGTCTAAACTCATACAGCGCTCCCAGTTGCGGTGTTAAATATTGTGTAGTAGACGACCAGTGACACTATCATCATTAGGTTAAGATCAGGTCGGAACAACGAATAAAGGAGAGATCGATGGTGGGCTTCACCATGGGGACGGCGGCTCGTCCTTTTGTCAACAAGCGACATGCAAGCTTCGAAATCCTGTTGTTTTCGGCACGCAAAACACCGCAGTTTATAACAAATAATTAACAAACTATTAGGGGCATGGCACAACAATTTTTTCGTGGAGGGCAGGGGTCGACTCTTTTCGTGTGAGGTAATGTGTGTATTTGTGTGCTCTTGCGTGTTATACAGATACAAAATGCAAATGTTCAGGGTCGCGTAGTTCTGCAACACCCCCCCTCCCCCCTCCCCAAATTATTTCCCAAGCACCGTCTTCTGACAAACCCATTAACTATGACCAATTCTGGTATCACCTGTGGTTTGTCGGATGTACCGCAGAAGCTTGGGGACTTCTTCGGAACGCCGGCCCCACCGGAAGCAGTCGCACGGAATGCCGTGATAGAACAACGCTGCTGAACCTTCTTGGTTGAAGGTGACGTCAGACTCGATGGCGTTGGCTCCCAGCTCCATACCCTCGTCCACTTGCCACACGGTGTTCGTCATGTGGTAAATGTTGTAAATGGGCCGACGATCCCAGGCGCATGCCTGGACAACAAAAACATCCGATGTTATTAATATGCCTCATCAAGCGCAAACATTTAACCATCGACGTAACGCGGTACCAGCCCCAGGGATAGAATTAAAGGCCTGACCAAGCGTGCACGTTGCAGAACGTCAGTGCGGGGCTTTTCGAAACGGCGCAGCGCCCTCTCCACATAGAGAGAAAGGGCGCGCGGCTACGTGAAGCTTCGCGCCCTCTGTCGGGGCTATGCCGCGTCAGAAAGCCACGTGCTGACGCGCTGCAACACGGACGTGTGGTCCGGGCTTGAGTCATCGAGACGTGATCGAGTAACCGTGTGATGTCACGTGACGTCACGACCCACGTCATCCGCCACTGCGTTTCAATGGAGGCGAAATGGTAGACGCCCACGTGCTGTGCGACATCGATACCCGTTAAAAGCAACAGACTTTCAGATTTTCCTGAGCCCCCTATAACGGCATGCCTCATGGCCCTTGGGGGAGGAAGGAAGGATGGTTCGTCGTTTCGCACGTCCTCCCTATTAAATAAAAATGTATGAAGCAGATTTCGCACCCCCGCCCCCCCCCCCCCTCACTTCTTGGTGTATAGGAAGGCGACCATCATCCGTGCCTCCCGTGTGCGCAAGCCTACGGTGGGATTTGATATGCTCGTGTTCATAGGTTCGCAGACAATCACCCCGATAACATGCGATCCCATGCTGCATCGATGGCGCTACTCGCTAGCAGCCTACTGCTAGAGTTTATATACCATAGACAACTATACTGCGGTAAATACGTCAGGCAGGTTCGGTAAGTACTACCTCGGAGTGCTATACATATATTCTGGTTATTTCAGTTTTCTGTTGCACGCACAGGATTTCGCACAGCATCATCGATTCAAGGTAACGGAACGTAAATATAACTTTTCACGCCGCGGCGAATAATTAAGTGACGAGCACTTAGTATTTTCCATGGTTTTAGGGAAGTGATTCGGTCTCACATCCTTGTCAGTGCGTGCAGGTCATGACTTGATTTGTTGGAAGCGGCACTGGCCGTGCGTGCACAAATTTTATCTGTCTATGCTATTAAACCGGTTGACTTTCCCCCGGGCGCCATATTGAATCTCAATTCGTGGGCATTGCGAATAACGCGCGACTTCGTAGCTTGAAAGCGGGCAGCGTTGTCCAAAAGGATACAAAACCGGCTATCACGCTCATCAGCTCAATTCAACAATACTACACAAGGTGATCCTGGAGCTGCATTATTGTCTATAGGGCACCTGGTCTTGTTAAGTTTACGATGCAGTAATCAATTAGCTCGTTATAGCAATAAAACGGTGACAGACATCAAAATGCACCAACTTAGTGGAACAAATAATCAAATGCAAGAAAAGGAGCTTACAAATAAACATATCAAGTAGAAGCGACTGAAATATATGCCCCGTAGGAGTCATTAAACATGAAGTTACATGTATGTCGACATGCAAGAACGACATGGCATAAACACGAGGGTAATGTAACAAATAAGTGACAGTATATATATATATATATATAATGCACTCAAACACTCCGCATGGCAAAGAAAGAAAATAAATGGATCAGAATGGACATCGTTTGTGAGCAATATTATCACCTCACCATTCCTTGAGATATAGCAGACAGAATGCGTGAATCCGCGAACGCGTAGCCTGTTTATATAAGGCAGCGCGCACGCTCGTCTAAGCCCCTTCACACGAGGCACGACGAACTGACCAATGAGAGCGCTCGTATCGGCCGGAACTTATTATTATGCGGCGAGCGTATTGCCACTGTGTGCGCTAACCTTCGCTGCGATACACGCAAAAGCGTGGGCAGCCGCCGATAGCGACAAGACGCGCGAGGGAGCATTACGTCATGCAGCTAGCGTTTGCGTCTAGATCTAGGGGGAGCGAGAGCACCCTCCCCTTTGCCGCTTCGTCCACTCCCCATCTAGCGTGGGCAGCGTGGCCGGTAGTGGGCAGCTCAACACGGTAGTGGGCAGCTGAACCGCCCATCCAGCGTGCCGGTCCAGGCGGCTGTTGGGGCAGGCGCGGCGGGGCAAGACTGCGCCTGAAGAAGCGAGCGCGCACGTGCAGTCTACCCCGGCTGTGGGGCAGGAATAGTCATATTGAGTTTTTAGGGGCGAAGCCCCTTATGGCGTGGCTTGGGCGTCCCTCGTACGTAACCACCAGTGGCACATACCCGAAATAGGTATAACGCTTGACCTCCAAGGTTGTGCCAGTGAGAGATTTCTTCTGTGCGTTGTTTAACAATATTTTAAATATACACTAGAGGGAACACTGGCGCTAGTGTCTATGGGAGCTGCAACGGACGGCGCTTCAGCGAGCATGGGAATGATGGGTAGTACGCGGATTAGTGTAATCTTCGTACGTCTGGCTCCGCGCGTGTTCGTGTGGCTTGGAGTTGTTCTTTCACGAAACAAGAATCAGCAAATGTTCAGTCGTCGTGCTCCACTTTATTAGTTTGGGCCGACCGTTTCCAATCAGGTCGCGAAGCTCAAAAAGGTTCGTTCTTTCATTCAGAAATAAAGAACGAACACGAAAAACACAGAAATAAAGGAAGCCACGAGTGCATGCGATTCGCCGCCCGCAAGTACGAAGACTAGGCAAATCCGTGCACTACACATCATTCCCATGTTCGCTAAACGACCGCAGCGCCACAGTTCCCTCTAGTTAAATTTAGGAAACTCTCTGGGGGCAGGGGAATGAACGAGCCGGCTGCTGCTGCTGCGGCGTATCTCGACTGATTCTCCATCGCTGCAGTCACTTTGCACAGAAGATGTTCAGACCGTTTGCATTAGGAGCACACGCGTCGCAGCCTGCGAAAACGTGCAGTTGCTCGTTTCTAGCGCGTTTAATTAATTTTTGAGCCTTTATTAGTGTACGGACACCTGCTACGCGCCATGGTGAACGAAAGAATATGCAGGCGTGAAAAAAGTGTGTCCGGACATTCCCTGTTTCAGGTGGCCTGCCGACCCACACATGCACAAAAAAAAAAGAAAAAGAAAACCACGTCGTACAATGGAAATTCGCACGAATCCGCCTAGCTGCTCACTCGATGTTGTGCAGTTTGAAAGCAGCGCTTTGAGCTGCACTACACCATAAGAGTAACGGAGCGTTGGGCGACTTGGTATAAGGTGCACAGTGAATGGCATTTTGAGCCCAAAACACGAACGAGAAAGCATAGACAGGCACAGCCTGCCATATCTTCCCTTCTTGTTCGCGTTCTTGCGCAAAATGCCGTTCGCAATCTTAAGAGGCCATAGGCAAACCACAGAGAGTTGAGAAGTATCAAAACCACGATGAAAGCGTGCGCTCGTGTTGTCAGCAGACTCTGGGATATCCAAAGCACTGATCCTCGTATGAGACCAGATGCGCTCGAATCTTTTATGGGGCATTCACCCTAGTACAAGTACCTTTGTCGAAACATGTTTTTATTTGTTTATTTACACTCACACCGACAGCGCCATTCAGGCATTACAGTGGGAGGGCGGGGGGGGGGGGGGGATGTTTACACAGAGAAATTAGACATCATATATTTCATGAACATTGGCAGAGAATGAAAAAAACAACAACAGAATAAGAACCATGACTGCTATTAAAAATAGTAGCATACCCTGTTTTCAATGCACTTTAATGACATAAATATACTCTAATTTATTTTATTTATTTCAGATTTACTGCCAGCCTTTGAAAAAGGCCTTTGGCAGGAGCGGGCAGAACAAATAAAAGAATGCGAGAACATACGCAAATACGTCCACAAAGCAACCGCAACAATGAGTGGGAACAAAATAAAAATAAAAATATACAATTACGCAATCAACAAAGTGACAGCAGGTACTATCAACAACTTGTTTTGTACCAAGCCAGACCTACACTGATAGAAACAATTAATAATATACAAGACATGACTGGAAAGAGCAGGAGAAATCTGGATTGTACAAGAGGACGCTGTAATTAGTAACACCACCGAGGTGCATCGCTAAAACAAAGCAGAGTTACAATGTGACACACTCAACAACAACAACAAAAAAAAACATCAGAACGACATTATTGTTTCACAATCACATATCAGTTGCAGATGTCGCGATACTAGGAAAGCGGAGTGACGACAAAGATACCGAAAAAATTACAGATAATCTGACAATGCTTTAGCAAAAGAATTTAGTGTATTACAATCAATTACATTGAAAGGAAGTCGATTCCATTCACGCGTTGTTCTCGGAAAAAAAGAGTTTTTGAATGTGTCTGTTTTACAGCTAAAATCCTTTATCTTTTTCGTGTGGTGTGATCGCGTCGAGCGCTTACCAACCCGGTCGATAAAATTACTCTTGTCTATTGCCAGCTTATCATGGTAAAGGGAGTACAAAAACTTGAGCCGTTCACGCTGACGTCTCTTTTGCAATGTATCCAGCTCTGATTCTGCCAAGACTGAAGTTACAGATACTTGCCAGCGATAGCAATTATGAACAAACCTGATGCCCTTCCTTTGAACGAGTTCTAGTTTATCAATGTTGTTTTTTTGTGTACGGATCCCATATAACTGATGCATATTCGAGGGAGGGCCTAATGAAAGTTTTGTAAGCCAGTAACTTTATTTCTTTGGTTGATTTTCGCAATGACCTTCGAAGGTATCCAAGTTTACGCATGGCTTTATTTGTAATATACGAAATGTGTTCATTCCATCTAAGGTCCGAGGTAATAATTACGCCTAAATATTTGTACCCTTCTACAACGGAAAGAGTGTGATTATCTATGGAATATGGAAAGCTTAGGGGATGCTGTTAACGCGTTATTGACATGGCTACCGTTTTAGTCTTGTTAACACTCATTTGCCACGTTGAACACCAAGTTTGTATTTTCGCTAAAGAAGAATTCAAAAGAACTTGGTCGCAGCGGCTTTGAACTTCATGATAAAGGATGCAGTCATCTGCGAATAGTCTAATTTTAACTGGTATATCCTGTACTATGTCATTAATGAACACAAGAAAGAAAAGTGGCCCAAGCACCGAACCTTGAGGTATACCGGATATAACTGTCTCTGCTGGAGAGCACGTACCATCAATTGTTACACATTGTCGTCTTAAATTTAAGTAATATTTTATCCATGACAGAAGTGTATCGTTCTTCAGTATGGGTTGAAGTTTTAAGAGCAGCTTTTTGGTGCGACACGCGATCGTACGCTTTCTCAAAATCTAGAAAAATAATATCAGTTTGACCTTGCCTGTCAAGGGTTTTGGCGAGTTCATGTACTGTTTCTAATAGTTGTGTTACGGTAGATAAACCTTTTCGGAAGCCATGTTGCCTGGGGTCAATAAGTTTGTTTTCATCTAGAAATGTTGATAAGTGCTTAAACATAATATGTTCCAATATTTTTGCGCATGTACACAAGAGGGTGATAGGTTTATATGAAGTAACCAAATGTGGAGTGTTCGATTCAGGTATAGGCGTAATTTTACCGTATTTCCAGTCCTCTGGGATCTTAGATTGGGATAAGGATTTGTTAAATATAAGATGCAGATAATGTGAGCTCCATTCAGCGTACCTCACCAAGAAGTGGTTATCAATACAGTCTATTCCGGGTGTTTTCATACAATCAATTTGAAGCAAAAGAGGAAGGACACCTTCCTGAGATATCGAAATGTTGCTTATTGGGGGAATGTTCTCGAACTGATTGACCGAAGGTGTAATAGTGTCATCTTTCGTGAATACTGAACAGAAGAAGTCGTTAAAAGACGTTGCAATGGTGAGTCGGTCAGTGACGGTTTCCCCGTTTACTACAATGTTAGAAATTGACTTCTTATTTGAGGAAAAATAGCGCCAAAAATTTTCAGGAGACGAGAGAAGAAAATTTTTCATAGTTACTTTGTGGTAAAATTCTTTAGCCTTTTTAATGCTTTCTTGAAGGCGTTTGCGCGTTGACACATATTTTTCACTGTTAGCTGGTGATGGAGACTTGCGATGATGTTTTCTTAATTTTTTGTCTTTCGTCCCATGCGCACTATTTCCCTTGTAATCCATGGATTAACCCTATGGCTGAAAATTTCTCTGAAGGGCACAAATCGTTCAATGCACGACAAAACAAGTGATTTAAAAAAGTGCCACAAGTCTTCGACAGAGCAATCATTTGACTCGGAAAGAGAACAGAATGTTGGAAACGACATGTCTAGAGCGTCAATATTGTCCACATCTTGAGCACGTGAAAAAACTGGAACCGACCGTCGGCATTTCTCTGTTTTGGTGATACGATTTCCAGGGATCGACAAGAAAACCATTTTATGATCTGAAATTCCTTCCATTACTTGTAAATCAACGTTTCCACTTGCAATACTCTGGCTAACAATAAAGAGATCCAAGAGTGAGCTCTTGTCTTTCTGAATGCGCGTGGGTTCTTTGACTAATTGCGTTAAATTATGAAAGAGCATAAGGTGCACAATAGGTTCCGCCGCACAGACGAGTGGCTGCGGAAAATCACCGGACCAGTCGATGGACGGAACATTAAAGTCTCCAGCTAACAACACATTGCTTGTGTCACATCTGCTAGAACACAGGAACTCATTCAGTTTTTCGAAGAATGTGTGATCACTATTTGGGGGGCGATAGAATGCGCCTACAGACAAATTTAGGTCGTGTAAATAGAGTTTGATAATAACACATTCAACGCCCGGTATATCGGTTTGCCTTATCACTTGCAATGATTGTTTTACCATAATAGCAACGCCACCACCACGCGTGTCTCTATCATTTCGATAAATCTTGTAGCCGGGTGGTGTAACTTCTTCATCGCTTATATCATAATTTAACCACGTTTCGGTGATTATCAGGATGTGAGGGCGATGTGTCATTACAATACTCTCCAAGTGTTCAAGTTTATTCATGACGCTACGAACATTTTGGTTCAGGCATACGAGGGTTTTGCCATCTTCAATTTTATTTCATTTTTTGCGTACTTGGCTACCCCCGCCCTTCTTTAGGGAAATTCTTTTGTTTTCTTGGCTACCCCGGCCCTTCTTTACGGGAATTCTTTTGTTTTCAGTGTTATTCCATTCGAACAGCTCGTCATCAATTTTAATTTTGTCGTATTTCATTGTAACCTTTCCGCCTGCCTTTCTGATTTCAGAAGTGCTTTCCCACAGTTTTTTCGTTTTTCTCATGTAACTAGAGAAAAATCTTCGGAAACTGATATATCAGTACCTTTAAGCTTAAAGCAGTTAGCCAGCACTTCCTCTTTTTCGCAGTAATCAAACAATTTTAATATGACCGGTCGGTTTTTGTTTGTTTGCTTGCGCCCAAGTCTGTGCATTTGTTCTATTGATCTCAGCTGTACGCCAAGCACACCCTTAAACACACCTTTAACAACAGCATTAGCAAAGGCATCCGCGGTTTCCTTTTCATCCTCAGGTATACCGAACACAATATTATTATTGCGCCTACTGCGGTCTTCTAAGTTAATCACTTTGTGTTCAAAATATTGGACAGTTTTTTCCAGGCTTGACAATTTCACATTTACTTCTTTAATGTCCGAGGCCACAGCTTCTACCTGCTTTAATTTTGCTTCTATCGCGTCAAGCCTTGTTTGAATGTTCTTCTGGCCGGTGAGGAGCTCATCAAGAAGTTCCTCAACCGTAGGGCCTGGGTTCGACTCGATGTCCCCACATAGCATCAGCAAGGACACTACAAAATTCCGAATGACCAAACAAGCCAAAAAGACACTTTGTGGGCACGTCAGCTGATTCAAACAACGATTACTGGTTTTGACAGAATAATACATGTTACTGACGTGTACAAAAAAGAGAAACGGATTTGGCATGTTGCTCACAGGCCAGCCGACGTGCCCACTGAAGCGGTAGGATGGGGACGGTCTTCTTATATGCTGCTCCGTTGATGTCGATCGCCCAGGAGGCGGTGTCCACCAGCGGTTGTCGGCGAAAGTCGGTCCATGTGCGCATGCGTCTTCAGTCTTCGCTGCCGCGATGACTGAACGTAGTGCATCTTGCTGTGCGCCGGCCTCCGATGATATGCCGAGCAGCAGGAACTGTACGAAAAAGAGAAACGGATTTGGCATGTTGCTCACAGGCCAGCCGACGTGCCCACTCTCGATGAAAAGAAAAAAAAGAAAGTATACTGTATAAACAAAAAGATACAAGAACTATCTGATGAGAACTAAACATTACATAAAATTTGACTGCGGCCGAAGACAGAATAAGATGTCAAGGAGCGGCTACAAAAACTTCGTTATTTAATGCTGACCATGTCAGCAGGCAGACGATTTCATTCTGGAACTGCATCAGGAAAAAAAGTGCTTTTAGAAGGGTTAGTCCTGCAGTTATACTTTCTAACCTTTGAGCTCATGTTCTGTTCATTTTGATATATAATTAGGCCGAAAAATGTACTGATTACGTTCTATTTCAATGTGGCCATGACATATATTGTGAAAAAGCTTCAAGCGCAAAGTTTGCCTTTTATTCGAAGCTCCCATTTTGATGTTTCTTTTGTAGAAGTAATGCTAAGGTTTATGTCGTAGTTAACAATAACGTACCTTGCACCTATGTTCTGAACTTGCCCAAGCTTGTCGCAATCAGAATTTGCGGCAGGGTCCCACACAGTGCAACCATACTCTAAAATTTGTCTGACGTAGCTCTTGTAAAAGAAAATCACGGGCCTTCTGAGAAGACTGCTTGTTACGCCGCGAAAATCTCATCACCTTACACGTCTTTGATGTAACAAAACCAACGCGCCAGTGCCAACACATGGATTATGTAAGGAATACGCCCAAGTACTTATACTCATAAACAGTTTGTAACGGAGAACCAGCCAGATCATAGTGTCTGTGCCATACATGTTCTTGTGAAACGCATGTGAACAGTTTTCTGCATGTTTATTTGCATGTGTGATTCACGGCAGTAGTTTCCTGTTTTCGTTGAACGATTTTGTAAAATAACGGTATAATCGACGCTTGTAACTTCCCTCTATATGTTATTACATCCGCAGCAAACAACTAGACGGAAGAAGCGATGGGGCAGGGAGTATCATTTATGAATAATAAAGAGAGAAAGGGGCCTAACACTGAGCCCCGAGTGACACCAGATGTTACGCTAGCCATACCCGATTGTGCGCCATTTACCACTACGTACCGAGAACGCAAGGACAAGTATTCCCGAATCGATGTTATTACGTGTTCATTGATACTAAACCAAGGTAGCTTACATACAAGCAGCCCGTGATATACGAGGTCGAACGCTTTCCTGAAGTCCACAAATATCGAATCAACGCAGGAGCATTCATCCAGCGCACCAAAAACTTCGTGAGCAAATTCTGTTAATAGAGTTATGCAGGAAAGCCCTCCTGTTAAAGCGTGCATGTTGTCTTCGACTAAGAAGATTTTGATTGGTTATGTGTGTCATTACATTGCTGCACAAGACGTGCTGTAATATTCTGCAAACTATACTTGTCAGGAATATCGGTCTGTAGTTGCGGACCAGTTCACGAGGGCCTGATTCATACACAGGCACAACGCACACCACCGTTCAGTCTTGTGGCAGGCTTCTCGTTTTCATTGATTTCGAGTATACAACCTTAAGGAAGGGTGCGATGAACCGTGCACCCATTTTGAGAAAACCGCCTCTCAATCCATCCTTTGCTACGATCTAAGTGTTCGAGAAGACACAGAATGCCGTTTTCATAAACAGCTTAATACGTCATCTATGTCTGCCATACAGGCGGTGACGACGCAGTTTATCGTGCCAGTTTTGCGGCACATCCTATAGTGCTTTATGAAAGACTTTTTCTTTAAAGCGCATGTTTTCGCGCGTACGGTGAATAACGTATGCAAGCTCCGAGTGCAGGACCATGAGGCCGAGTCAAAGAGCCGAGTCGAAGGAGCGCGTTTACAACGGAGTCACAATATACAGCCCACCTTTTTTTCTGCCTAAATTCCTTGTAACCAGCTTTCATTTTCTGCCGATAGCTTATACTGTGCTGCTTTCCAAATTTTCGATTGGCGTAATGCCATTGCAAGCCAGCAAACACGTGCTTGTGAAAATGTAGTTTTTCTATTACGTTTGCGAATTTAAGCTATTACGTTTGCGAATTTAAGTTTGCGAATTTAAGCGTTTGCGAATTTAGGCTTTGCGAATTTAAGCTATATAAATAAGTAAACAAATGAATAAATAATTATTCATGTAATACTCTAAGAACTGCTGCTATTTGTACGCGGTGCTTCTCTCGTCCAACTCCGTTAAGCTTGATATATTTTTGATACCTCATAGCACCGAAAAAGTCACACTGACTGATATTGGGCATTTGTAAAAAGACACGATACGCTCATCTTCGCCAACGGTAAACGTTTGGCGCAGGACAACCCAGCAATTGTGTTCACGGGAAAAGGGAGGGGGGGGGGGGGGGCAGAACGAATAACTTTGACAACCGGTGGTCACTGTGAATGCGTGTAAATAGTTTAGTATCCCCTGAAAAGACAAAGCACAAAAAAGTTCGGGATGGCAAGGGTTCTGATTCCCTCCTTCTCCCCCGTCTACTTACGACCTATTGGTTCGGTGCATGCTTTTGACAGGGTACTCTAACTCCCTGTAATTACGAATTTCAAAATCTCCCCAGCCAAGTGCACTTTAATTAACGCGTTACCAGCTGTTTTAGAATACGCGCTTCGGCCGATGTTCACAGTACGAAAGTACTTTGAAGCGCATGTGTGTTCAAATAATATGCATAACAAAGCCGAGAATATAATGCGGAAAGCCTCCCGCGGCGAGGCGCGTTCACGTCACTCAACCGTTACACTACCCGCCGCTCGCAGCATGCTAGAACATGTCACTGGGCACGTCTTTGCCAGAACATGTCGTCCTCTGCGGCCGCCGGTGACAGCCCTCTGCTTAGGCTTTGAGCCAACGTGTCGGCGGTAACGCAACGCCATTACAGGTAGCGCGTTACTTTTATCGGTAACTAAACGTGCTCGTTGCAATTTCGGCGCTGTAACAGGTAACATATTTACGTTACCAATTCTCCGTAACGAGTGGCGTCACGGTTACTCGTTACTTTTACGTGTTCTGCTTGTGCGATTTCCCCAGAGCTCGCTCCGCCGAATTCTTTTGACGCAGCGTCGGACAATTTCGGGGACCAAGGACCACCCCTTTCGATTCAGACGATTTCCAATGGAAGTGCTGCTCGGACCCGAAAAAAAAAGCCAATTACTCTGAATATTTTGGGAGTTCAGTGATGATTTCTTCGTTGATACTGTGCATCCCTGACCCTGCTTTTGCATGTAATGCCACATCGAGAAAAATATCTTCACCACATGACACAGAAGCTTTCACGTGTAACTCTGCAAGCATCTTAAGGATACATACTATAACACTAATTGATATGGTCCGGTACGTTAAAATTTTGCAAATAATTATTGTGAATTGAGCATGTTGTTCATGCTAATTGTTTGGGTTAGACGTTTTATGTGAAACATCAATTTCAGATCTAAAAAATTATTATTTTCCGTTCCTGAAACAAAAACACAGATTAAAAGTTATCATCGCGGAGTAACGACAGTGGCAACGTCCGTTACTTTCGTTTTTTTTTTTTTTCGTATTGGTAGCGGTAACTTCATAGCATACTTTTTGAAGGGTGATGGAGGGGGGAGGTAACGTAGGGCGGTAATGCGTTCCCTTTTTTTTAAGAGTAACGAGTAACGTGTTTACTCTTTTTCGGTAACGTCTACAACACTGCTTTGAATTCGCTGCTGCCTGCGCCTACCAACTACGGGACAGATGCTCGCACGCCTGCAACATCGGATGACGAAGGCGGCTCATCGTTTGCGCTCTGCCATCGTTTTTTTCCTTCGTGTGGTAGCCGCGGCAAGTGCACTGGACGGGTGTTACGGAGTTACCCTAACGGCCCGCCATCCCGTGTTTGTCGCACTGTGCTACATCTCAGGTTTGTTGAAGAACCCGTCCGTGTATGCCAACGGCCTGCCTCGAGTGCCCTTTCCTGCGCCGCGAGCGACATTCGATGAACCCGGCTGTGGCATCTTTGTGAGCAGCGCAGTGGGAAGACATCACGTGCCTTCTCGGTCGCCTCGTAGGGCAAGCGTCCACAGAACACGCGAGACTTACCAAGAGTCCAGGCCGTGACGCCCGGTAGCTTTTGATAGGAAACCAGCGCTCGTTTCGCGCAGACCGGCCTTGCCTCACAGAGCATGTTTGTTCAAAGACGGTGGCCTTCAATCGCGTGAATTCATGCTCTATTCTGGGCCCCATATCGCAGAGCAGGTGCCCAGAGCAGAAAACAAAAACAGGAAAAAAACAGCGCAAGCCTTTCGGACATCCGTGTGCAGTGCCCACAAGTAGCGGCCGTAAGGGCATCTGTCGCACATATAAATGAGCAATCTGTGCTAGAAACAGAAGCGCTGTTCGATAAACAAATGTGATACGCTCATGCGACCAGTGTATGGAGAGAACCGAAAGGCATGTTTTTTTTTTTTTTTCGTTGACTAAAATGGAGACACTTTCTCATAAATAAAAAAAAAAGAAGAAGCGCCCACCTAAACACACCTAAAGGGGTACTTACACAAAAACTTTGGACTCGTGTTATTGTGCTGCAACGTGTTCCTGGGGACCTATATAGTCAAAACACGACACATCGTTTGCCGCAGCACGTGAGAGATAATTAATTACAGGCCCCTCATTATCGAACAGTTTACGTTTCGGTTTAAGATAGCTCCAAAAACAAGAAGCCGCCGGTCGGGTGCAACTATATCGCCACCTTGCGTGTGCCGCTCTGGACCACGTCAGCACACAGAACTGTGACCCTTCGGCGTGGTCCACATCAAGAATCACTTTCGAGTGAAAAACGGGACTGCAGCGTCACCAAACAAGAAACTTCTAAAGCGCGCGCACCGGCCACGTATTCGCGACCAGCCGCCCAGAACTGCGGGAACAAACACGTCAAATAAAAATGGCTGGTATGACGTCATCGTACCTTCTCTCATAGACTGCTGCGTGGTGCTGACGTGAGAGAAACGGGGGTCCCCGACGGAGATGCTACTTTCACTGTTGATATTTTGAAGATAATGTACGGATGTTCACAGAAATTGACAAGCTATCTCGGCCATAAAATTTCGTGTTAGTACCTCGTTAACTCAAAGGGGTACACGGAAATGTATCTTTATTAATTTACTTCTCGGAAAGCTTGTCGAAAAAAATAGGGTATCCAACACATTACACTGCACAATATGGACCTTTTTAGAATAGACGTGGTTTACGTTCCCACTTTTCATAACTGAACGACTATCCAAACAAATGCAAATGTTGCTCCATAACCTTCTAATTTGCTTACTTTTCGAAGCACGCGCTGTACGTTGACGGCTATTTTATTGAGTGAAAGTACTAAGATATACTTAGAGTTTCAAATACATAGATAGTCCGGGAGAAAAAAAAACGCAAAAAAGAATGATATAAAAAATTTGGGGACCCTAAAGCTTCGCCTTTAGGAATTGAACGCGATAGCGACATCCTGTTTCTAGTGCGTACTTCAGAGACTTAGTGCATGGAACCTTTTCGAATTTTCTATATGCACCCACTACGTGGCGTTAAGGGAATAGGCGCAGTAGCGTGCGCGTCTTTTGTAATGGGGTACTGGCTTTCAATCGCAGATCCATTATGATAATCACATACTTTGTCACCCGTTGGCAATCAGCGATTGCAAGACGTATTATTACTGCAATTTTTCGTGTTAAATTGTGAAGCATGCATACAGCACGTCCGTGTTTGTGATGCACGAAGACTACTTTTACTTAATTTCGATGCAGAGGAAGTTCTTTTCACTGCTTTCCAACCTGAAAAAATTCCACGTGCTATGGATACCTGGCTACTGCGGGATTTATCCAAATGAGATGGCAGACTCGTTAACCAAAGCTTCTTTAAGCGGACCACTCTTACCTATTTTATCTGATTTCGCTTATGTAACTGCACTCAGACATAGTACACAATGAAATAGAAAAAACTATAACTGGATAAAGTCAGAGACTTCGTACATCTAAGATTTTTCAGGAACAAACAGTGGTGTGTATCTCGGCAGTTAGAAATAACAATCACCAGATTACGGTGCAGAAGTCTGCACCTGAATTATTGCCTACATAAAGCTGGACTCACAACATCTCCGTTAGGTCTCCTTTGCAAGGAATCAGAATCAAGAGATCATTTCTTTTTATCCAGTCAACGATATTCTTATCACAGTAAAAGATACCTGGTCGAACCAATTGAGAAGCTATAGGTTTAAAAATAAACGTGGCAGTAATTTCATTCTTCGGAGGGATCACGTTTGGCTATAGCCACAGGGAGGTTTGCTCTGCCGTATGTGCGTACATAATGGCAACAAAAATATTACCATGTTAGTCTATTGTTATTATTATTTCCGGCTACGAGACTACCTGAATGCCTGACTCATAACTAACTCACTTGATGATCCTGCCGCCTGATTCTTGGCCGATCCCCCTTTGTGGGCGAGTGCCAGCAAAGCTAAAGGCTCATCATCATCATTACCACGAGCAGACGCGTGGCCGCATGGTAGAACATCCACTTGCCACGCTAAGAACCAATGCTATATCCCCACTTGGACCTAAAGAGCACTGGTTCGGTCCCCACTCTGCTACAGGATTTTGAATGTGAAGCAATTTTTAGCGAACTTTGGTCACTTTGAGCGCATCCATCCATCCATCCATCCATCCATCCATCCATCCATCCATCCATCCATCCATCCATCCATCCATCCATCCATCCATCCATCCATCCATCCATCCATCCATCCATCCATCCATCCATCCATCCATCCATCCATCCATCCATCCATCCATCCATCCATCCATCCATCCATCCATCCATCCATCCATCCATCCGCCTATGACCCATAGCTCTCTTGGCCGTTTCGATAATGATATCGATACCAAACTTGGTATGGCATAACATGACTTTATTACGAGCATAAGCGACTAGTCATAACAATAAAATTATAATATATATGTCAAGAAGTCATGATTAACATTTCCTGGTCTAGCCACTCTTGCGGTTGTTGAGTTCTCGTGACAAGTTACAAAACTCGTATGGTATAACATGGCTGCATGGCGAACACAAGTGACAAACCCTAGCGTAAAAATTATGATATACGTGTCATTTAAGAACGCGGCGACATGCCACGCTAATGGTGCACTCGCGGCCGTTTTTCTAGCTTCAATTGTACCAAATTTGGTATTACGGGACGTTAATAGATGACGAAGGTATGTGACTGGTGAAAAGATGATAATCATTAGATATGTTTCATGTAACAACATGACTACATGCCACGCTCACAAGGAGCTCGCCGCCGTTTCACTAGCTTCGCATAACCAAATTTAGTATTATGGAACGCGAATGGATGACGAAGGTATGATACGGGTGCAAACACGGTAATGATGAAATGCGTGTCATGTAACAACATGACTGCATGCCACGTTCATTATGCGCTCGCCTTTTTTTCGCCAGCTTCGCAGATACCAAATTTGTATTACGGGACATGTATGAATGACGAAGGTTTGTGACTGGTGCAAACATGATATCAAGAGATGCGTGTCATGTAACAACATGGCTACGTGCCACGTTCATTATGCGCTCGCCACCGTTTCGCTGTCTTCACATATACTAAATTCGGTAATACGGGGTGCGAATGAATGACGAAGGTATGTGACCGGTGGTAACATGATAATCATGAACGGCGTGTCATGTAATATAACAGGACTACATGCTACGCTTATTTCACCTCACTACCGTCTCGCTAGCTCCACACATACTAAATTTAGCATCACGTGACGTGAATAGACGACGAAGGTAAGTGACACATGCAAACATGATAATCATGACATTGAAGTCATGTACGGCATAATTTAGCTCCGCCTCGTAACCTTGTGCTGATGTTTTAAGTCACATATCAACCTTTATCATTCGCGATTCGCATATCATCGATTCCCACGGTACGTGGAATATGCCAATTTTTCATTATTATAATTATTTTATTTGCATCGTTGTCTATTTTTCGGCCACGCGTAAGCCGATGATTTGTCGCTCACAACCAACCACGCCGACACTGGAATTTCCGAGGAACGATCTCTTTAACGCTCTGGCGTTAAACAAAGTAATCCAGCTTCGCGCTAGTGGCGCAAGTCTGACGGAGGTGCAGAGTTGTGTAGCCTTTATTGTTGCTCCTTGGTTTTCTCGTTCTCTTCTGCTTTTTACAGCGAAAGCTGTTACGATATTACAACAAGGGTCACATGCGCCACAGTTGTCCGCCGCCGATTCCGGTGTCCGTAACTATTAGCGCACGAAATAAAATAACAACAAAACAAACAACCTCAGTATGTGAGAATCGAACCTACGTCTCCTTCGTTCCAGTCCAGTGTTCCACCACGGAGTCACGCTGACGTTTGGAAGTCCGATGCGAAAAGGTTCTTACCACCGTAGAAACGCTCATCGACTCGAATTCCATCCTTCACTTGACTGAGTTGAGCACTGCGCCGCTGCTCGACTGAAACTGACGCTGCGTTTCTCAAGAATCGCTGCTTGAATATTGCCGATATGCAGTGACAAGGCCTGCCAAGAGTCGGCGCTCCCATCGACTTTTTCAAGTCGAGGAGAGCCCTCGAGTGGAGGAGCCTTTGTGAATACGGGGGTTACGCTGGCTTGATGTCATGAAAGTAATCGCTTTCTTGTGAGTAATAAAGCGTTTTGGAACAGCAAAGGAACAACCAGTTGTCACACAATGCGAATTGCGCAGCGAGTGGGCCATCGAATGCTCCAACCCATTAGAAAAGCTTGATCTTGTCCACCTAGTAACTGGCGATTACACACTGTAGGGGATTGTGGGGGATTACAAAAGCATCTGGCATAATTATTCTTCGTCGTCAGCCGTGCACCGCACACAGAAACTGCAAAAAAAAAAAATGTCTTGCAAGTTTACAGCGTGTACCAGGCTTCTCCTGTTTGCTACACTACGATATTGTGAGTACCCTCCAAGTCTGCTTGCAGACTAGCCAAAAAGTGTTCAAAAAATTGGCAGATCCCACGTACGGTGGGAATCGATGATATGGGAAGCACGAATGAGAAATGTTGGCATGTCACTTTAAAATCAGCATAACGTTACGAGATGGAGGTAAATGACGCCGTACATGACTTCCGTGTCATGATTAGCATGTTTGGATGTGTCGTTTACATTCGCCATTTATTCACGTCCCGTGATACCAAATTTAGTATATGTGGAGTTAGCAAAGCGGCCGCGAGCACGCTATGAGCCTGGTATGTTGTCACGTTCTTACATGACACGCGTGCCTGGATTATCATGTTTGCACCAGTCATATACTTAAATCATTCATTCACGTCACGTAACACCCAATTTGGCATACGTGCAGCTAGCAAAACTGCCGCGAATGCATCATGTATGGCCCAATATATTCCAACGTAGCGTTGACGCGTGCACACGCTGGGCACAGCGACGCTACGTTAGCAAAACGCGAGCACTCTACAGTCTGACGCTATAGGCGCGACCGGCGCGACCAGCGTCCGTCGGCGCTTGTCGCGGCGTCGGTGTGCGAAATGCGACATGCTGCACTTCGCCCGATGCGTTACCCAGACAACACTGCGTTTCCTTCTTTTCGTGACGGAGGGACGCCAGGCGCGCTGAAACGCGAATGCGCCAAAGCAACGCAGTGTGGTACGCGCCTGCGGGTATATGGCAGGACCGACGCCTGGCGTGGCAACGCCGGCGTGACGCGACAAAATGAACACCTGCGAGCACGCGCACCGCGTCACGTCCAAATGTATTGGCGTCTTGACTGTGGCATGTAGTCATGTTCTCACATGACACGCATCTGACGATTATCAAGTTTGAACCAGTTACATACCGTCGTCATCCATTGGCGACGCGTAATACCGAGTTTGGTACATGTGAAGCTATAGCGAAACGGTTGCGATCGCATCATGAGCGTAGCATGTATAGTCATGTTACATGACACACATCTCATATTGATCATGTTTCCACCATTATTATTATTATTATTATTATTATTATATTATTATTATTATTATTATTATTATTATATTATTATTATTATTATTATTATCATTTGATTTGCATACACAGATACACAAGGACACAGAGGAAACAAAGACTGAGGGGAGAAAGAGGAAAGAAGATGAGGATGAGGGAAAAATGATGAAGGGGGAAATTGAGGAAGACTTCGACGAGTATGTGTAAAAAACAGAAATAAATATTATTAAAAAAAGAAAAAAGGAAAAAAAGAAAGAAAAAGAGACCATCTATAAAGGAGCACTTGAGCCCAGAAAACGAAGGTACTCTTCTACGGTGTCAATCGCCTCTCGCAGGGCGCTCTCAATCTGCCCCTCGCTTCCACCTGTGAACCAGATGGTAATGTCATCTGCGTAGATGCTGTGCTTCAACCCTTCCATGCTCGATAATTTCTTTGACAGTCCAATCATGGCAATGTTGAACAGCATTGGTGAAATCACTGCCCCTTGCGGCATGCCCCTTGCTTCTAATTCGATTGCTGCGGTCTCGATATCTGCAATCTTCATCATGGCTTTCCGATCTGTAAGAAAGGACCATACCATAAGAAAGGACCTGTAAGAAAGGATCATAGAAGGCTTTCCCCAGACCGAGCTTGGAAATTGCTTCGAGTATGAATGAGTAGTGGATGTTGTCAAACGCTTTTTCTAGATCTAGGCACAGAATGGCTCTCACGTCTCTGGTTTTGTTGTCGATGACCTGTCGTTTGATAAGCTTCAATGCATCTTGTATGGATAGCCCTGCCCTGAATCCAACCATATTGTGTGTATATATGTCGTTATCTTCCAAGTACTTGTTTATCCTGTGCAGTATGGCATGTTCTGCAACCTTGCCGATACATCATGTCAAGGATATTGGCCTCATGTTGCCAAGTTAGGGGGTTTCCCTGGCTTAGGAATAAGGATCGCCCTGGCCAGCTTCCACTGCTCTGGCACCCTGCCTTCTTTCCATGCTGCATTGATCATATCCTTCAGGGTTTCAATGGAATCGTCATCAAGGATACGAAGGGCCTTGTTGGATATACCATCCGGGCCAGGGGCCGACCTGCTGTTGAGATCATGCAAGGCTCTTCTGATCTCCTCGATGTTAAAGTCGCCCTCAAGACCTGGATTGGGCCTGCCCTGGTACTGTCTACTTGGTGGTGCCAATCCTCTTTTGATTGGGAGGTACTTAGGCACGAGCCGCTGCACAACTTGCTGTTCTGTAGTGCGCCCTATCTCTTTATGCAAAATTCGTGCGATAACGTGCTTTTCATTTGTTTTGGTGGTGTTTTCGTTGAGGAGATGCTTTAACATATTCCATGTCTTGCCATTGCGCATCTGACCATCGACGGAGTTGCAGATTTCGTCCCTTTGCTGCCTGGATAGTGCGCGACAATGTTCCTCGACTGATCTGTTTACCTCAGCTATCTTCTTCCTCAGCTATCTTCTTCCTGGTCAGGCGCTGACCCTTCCAACAGTTCAGTAGTGCTTGCTTTGCCTCAAGAAGATGAGCGAGCCGGCTATCCATTCTTTCAACCGGAAAATCTGTGGTAACGGTGGAGGAGACGGATTTGATGTCATCTTTAATCTGTTTGACCCACTGCTCCAAGCCTTGTCTGTGGTCATTTTGTTCCCTCTCCATCCTTATCTTCCTGAACTTATCCCAGTCTGTGAAGTGGAATTCTCTCTGCTTTTTACGCTCCACGAAGAAGGTAGTGGCAAGAATGCAGTGGTCACTCCCTAGGTCTATAGCAAGGTTCATCCACTGGGCCTTCTTGATTTTCCTTAGAAATGTAAGGTCCGGGGTGGAATCCCTGCAGCAAGATGTACCAAGCCTTGTTGGTAGGCTAGGGTCTGTGATTAGGGTGATATCAAGTTCACTGGCACTTTGCGAAAGTCGATTTCCTTTCCCAGTGTTGTACTTGTAACCCCATGTATGATGAGGGGCGTTGAAATCACCTGCTATGACGAGTGGGCATTCCCCGGCGATATTAACAGCTTTTCTTTAGAACCGTCTTGAACCCTTGCTTTTGTTCCTTTGGACTGCTGTATATATCAAGAATGAAAATGCTTTGACGGTTGCTGGTACCTGGCACGATCTCTATCATGACGTGTTCCAACCGGCCTGCTTCTATCTTGAGGTCGTGGGTTACGTGCGTTAGTTTGTTGCATACGAAGGTGCAGACTCCCCTCCCTTCAGTATCCCCTATTACAGGCTGGAATCCAGGCAACGTTGCTTGCGGTGAAAGGGTCTCTTGTAATAATATAATATGAGGCTTTTCTTGGCTGCTCCTGATATACTGCTGTAGGGCTGCCTTCTTTTTTAACGTAACCTCTACAGTTCCATTGCCAGATACGAAATGCTTCACGTAGCGCTGCCATCATGGTTATTACATGGGCGGCCAGAGCCTGATGCTGCACCTGTCGACAGGTTTGGTACTACTAGTATTGGTGGCCGAAAGTGTGAGTTTGGTGCATGAGGAGGCCTTGCTGTATTGTGCAGATATGCTTCGACCTTTGTAATGCGCAAAGTCATATGCTCTTCCAGTGCCGCCACGCTTGACTGTAGCCTACCCATCTGCTCGCTAAGATTGGCTACTACTTTGCTGAGCCTGTCAAAGACCTCTTTCATATCTGACATGGTCGTTTGGTTGGCTTCCACGTGTTCTGCCATGACTGCTCTCTTTTTCGCGGTTCTCGAGTCCCCCACGTTTTCAGCCACAGGGACATCAACTGGCTGAGGCATTGGCTGTGAAGACTGCGCGCTGGTTAGCTTAGTGAGAAGAATTTTTATTTCCTTTAACTCAGCTGATAGCCTCTCATTCGATTTTGTAAGTCTCGCGTTTTCTTGCTCTAGCTGTGCAATTCTATCATGCTCTGGCAGCTTACCTGTCATCACCTCTGCCGCGCCGTTGCGCACTCGCTCAGCCCAGCTGCCTTTCGATGTAACTGCAGGCGTGAGGTGCAGAGTTGTGTAGCCTTTATTGTTGCTCCTTGGTTTTCTCGTTCTCTTCTGCTTTTTACAACGAAAGCTGTTACGATATCACAACAAGGGTCGCATGCGCCGCAGTTGTCCGCCGCCGATTCCGGTGTCCATAACAACTAGCGCACGAAATAAAAAAAACAACAAAACAAACAACTTCAGTATGTGAGAATCGAACCTACGTCTCCTTCGTTCCAGTCCAGCATTCTACCACGGAGCCACGCTGACTTTTTTTGCTTTATTGCCTGTTTATAGGCGCATACATCATACCACAAGCAGAACACACACAAGCAGTAACAGTCCGACAGAAATTTAAAATTCCCTATGTGCTGCCAAGGGCTCCACCCTCAATCGTTGTGCTTAGCAATAGCTCAAAACAGTTGCATTTGTGGCTTTAGATTACAAGAATACGGAGCTACGCTGACGTTTGGAAGTCCGATGCGAAAAGGCCTTACCACCGTAGAAACGCTCATCGACTCGAATTCCATCCTTCACTTGACTGAGTTGAGCACTGCGCCGCTGCTCGACTGAAACTGACGCTGCGCTTCTCAAGAATCGCTGCTGAATATTGCCGATATGCAGTGACTAGGCCTGCCACGAGTCGGCGCTCCCATCGACGTTTTCAAGTCGAGGAGAGCCCTCGTGTGGAGAAGCCTTTGTGAATACGGGGGTTACGCTGGCTTGATGTCATGAAAGTAATCGCTTTCTTGTGAGTATAATAAAGCGTTTTGGAACAGCAAAGGAACAACCAGTTGTCACACAATGCGAATTGCGCAGCGAGTGGGCCATCGAATGCCCCAACCCATTAGAAAAGCTTGATCTTGTTCACCTAGTAACTGTGGCGAATACACACTGTAGGGGATTGTGGGGGATTGCAAAAGCATCTGGCATAATTATTCTTCGTCGTCAGCCACCGCACACAGAAACTGCAAAAAAATATCTTGCAAGTGCAAAGTGTGTACCAGGCTTCTCCTGTTTGCTACACTACGATATATGGAATTGTGAGTACCCTCAAAGTCTGCTTGCAGACTAGCCAAAAAGTGTTCAAAAAAATGGCAGATCCCACGTACGTTGGGAATCGATGATATGTGAAGCGCGAATGAGAAATGTTGGCACGTCACTTTAAAATCAGCATAACGTTACGAGATGGAAGTAAATGATGCCGTACATGACTTCCGTGTCATGATTAGCATGTTTGAATGTGTCGTTTACATTCGCCATTCATTGACGTCCCGTGATACCAAATTTCGTATATGTGGAGCTAGCAAAACGGCCGCGAGCACGCTATGAGCCTGGTATATTGTCACGTTCTCACATGACACGCGTGCCTGGATTATCATGTTTGCACCAGTCATATACTTTCGTCATTCATTGACGTCACGTAACACCCAATTTGGCATACGTGCAGCTAGAAAAACTGCCGCGAATGCATCATGTATGGCCCAATATACTCCAACGTGAGGACGCGGCGTTTCAGCGCGCGCGTGAGACGCATGTCACGTCGGCTCCGTCGGAAATCGACGAATGTTGTGGACTTTTGGCAAATATCCACCAGAAACTGGTTTCAGCGTTTCGGCGAAGCCATCAGGAACCTCTGGATACCTATTTTATCCAGGTAGGCCCATTTTCCGCCAATCTACGACTGGTTGAACACCACGCGACGCCCAAGCCCGGCTAAGCCTAACGCCGACGAGGCTTACGCCCGTGCTCCCCAGCCATGGCAACGTCCACGAAGACAGGCTACGACCCCAGCACGATGCAGTGGGTTGACATCGAGGTGGCAGAAACACGGGAAGACCCCATACCAGGTGAAGACGAATATCTTCAGATCATGGTTCGCCAACTGCAAGAGAAGCTCGCTAAAATGAAGCACCGAGGCTCGACGGCCGCCGCCCAGCCACAGGCTCGAAAAACAGGATCAACACCCGCAGCTTGCGTTGAGTCCCCGCGGCAGCTGGTGACTTGGAAGCCAACACACACGCCTCGAATCCGGTCGGACGAGTTGGTTATTGTGCTTAAACCAAAAATAACCATGGATCTGCACGCTGCGTTAGGCCCAGGCGGGATTGGCACAGCAGTGAAACGCTTCACCGGCAGCACCACGAACGCTGGTATCTCCGTGTGGCCGGTGTGGGACCAAAACATCGTTGTAGTAGGCGTGAAAACGGAAAGCCTGGCCTCGAAGCTCATCGGGGACATCACGCTGACGATCGGGGACCACCAGGTACCATTTCAAGGACATTTGAAATCAGCCGGAGAAACCTGCAAGGGTGTCGTCACCGTCGCAGACAATGAAACTTCGGAATCCCTTCGACGCAAGCTCGAGTGAATCGACGGCGAAATTTTGTATGTGCGGAAACTCGGAACATCCAATGTTGCAGTGGTGACCTTCAAAAGACGCCGCGTTCTAAGATTCATTCACTACTGCTGTGAAAACGTGCCAGTGCGCTACTACAAGAAAAAATTGCCCGCAGCTTCCCTCGGGGGAACACTGAGGAGGATGCGGAGCATATAATTGGTTAACGGGGTGTTAAAGTGCGACTTACTTGGGTCGATGGCTAAATTCGTTAACGTGGTTGTGAAATGGGGTGTTAAATTGCGACTTACTTGGGTCGATGGCTAAATTGGTTAACGTGGTTGTAGGAGGGGGTGTTAAATGAGTGAACACGTACACACGTATGCGAAAGGGCGGCGCTGGTCGAAGGGACGTCGATCATTGTGTTTGTGGATTCGTTGGAATTCATTTCACCGCGACCTTGGACGTCGACGCGCCGTCCAAACCAACCGACGAGCGGCAACTGAGCGAGCGAGCGCCGACCTTGAGTATATATACAGCACTACGGCGCATGCACTGTCAGCTGTTGAATGTTCTCGAAGCGCGACGCCACATGCGCGTCCACTGGAGAATCAGGAGAATTGTAGATGTCGAACGCGGTGTGTAGAGGAGGAAGGGTGCACAGATGGTGGAGGAGTGAAGCGCGCGCGGTGTGTAGAGGAGGAAGGGATGCACAGATGGTGGAAGAGTGGGCGACGGCGCGACGGCGCATGCGCGCGCGTCAGCTGTCGAATGTTCGAGAAGCGGTGCGGACGGCGCACTACAAGGCGCGAGTATAAGATGCTCCGCATCTAAAACGGTTCCGGCATGTTACCGGTGTGGAACGGTGGGCCACAGACCGGATGCGTGCCCCAATCCGGACAATCAGCGGTGCATTCACTGTGGTGCGAAGGTGGAACTCACTCTGTAGGGCCCAGTGAAGCACGACTGTCAGCCCGAGTGCCTTATATGCGGTGAAAACCATTTCACCGGCTCAGCGCAGTGCATCGGAAAATTCCGGAAGGCATGGAAGCCCGCTCTAACACAGTGGCAACGTGGACTAACAAACAAGCAAGAAGAGCCCTCAGCAGCTCTCAGGACTGATGAAAAAGCGAAGCTCATGCATAACAAGCCCAAGCCGATCAAAGCCCCAGCCGGACAGAAGTCGAGGCCGTCTACCTTCGGCGCTGAGGATTTCCCGTCACTGGCAAACCCGCCCAAACAGGTGAGCGATTGGGTAGGGGTCTCCTCTCAGTCTCCCACCACCACCACTGCCTCCCCCTCCAATCATAAAATTTTAAAACAATTGGAAGCCATGAAAAAACGCATTGAAACTCTGGAACGCGAAAATCGGGCGCTGAAGGCGTCGCAGGCTGCTACTCCTCCACCACCGTCGAAACCGGTGGCTATGCACACCTCCGACTGCTCGGACGATGAGCAGGACACTCAGTCAGACGTATCGGGTAACACTAGTGTGTCTAAAACTGTAGTAGGTGCTTCGAACGACATAGAAGGTCGACTAAGCAGACTAGAGGCTAAACTTGAGGAGCAGAGCAAAATGATCCCAGAACAAACCAAGCTTACAGTACAAGACATCATTCCGCAGCAGCTGAACCTATCAGTTCAAGCCGCTATGCAAGACCTCAAGCAAAGCGTTTTGCCAATTCTCACAGCCAGTGTACTACAAATCATTCAAAATTGGCTCAGACCCCCATTGGACGAACTCAAAACTAGCATTAAGACAACAGAACAACCCCGACGCAAAATTGTTCATTGTAACCTGGCAAATTCTGAATCCGAGAGTAACATAGCCCAGTCGTTAACAAACCAAACTGAGTCCCCCACGCCTCTCTAGGCTCCCACGCTGGCTGCAGGGGCGAAAATGACACCTCCTCAACAATAAATTCATGATGGCAGGCAATTCTAAACATAATAATAAAAGCTCTAAACAACAGCAACTCGATATTTTCCAGTGGAACTGCAGGGGGTTTAAAGATAGGAAAAAGAGGGCCACTCTTAACCTTTTCCTGCAGAATCAACATTTTACCCCTGCAGTTTTGGCGCTACAAGAAACCGGTTTACAGGTGAAATTGCCTGGTTACAACTCATTTCAGGGGAGTGCGTCCACCTGTGTTCTCGTAGAAGGAGTATACCACTTGTCAGATAGACCTTGATCTGTCAAAAGTGCATGAATACACAATGGTCAAAGTCCTTCCCAATAAAAGACGAGATCCTAGCTTGTACATGCTAAATGTATACAGTTCTCCAAAATCTAGGCAATGTGTCTTCAACGAAATGTTTTATAAAGCGATTAAGGAAGCAGATAAGAACCCACTGGTGATTTTTGGGTGACTTTAACGCCCCCAGCTATTATTGGGGTTACACCCGCGAAGTCCCCAATGGAGGGAAATTGGCAGAACTCATATCCACTCTTCGTCTATCGCTTCTCACAGATCCAATGAAACCCACTAGAATCGGGAATTCTGTAAACCGAGATACTTGCCCGGATCTATCACTGACTAAGAACATTTCCTACGCAACATGGGAAAACTTAGAAGAAACGCTCGGCAGTGATCACTGTCTCCTCAGAATCACACTCTCCGGCAACATAGGCCATAGAACATGGAGCCAAGCTAAGCTGACAGATTGGACAGCCTTCCGCTCACAGGTGATCCCCTCTGTGCCAGGGGCGGGAGGATATACGGGATGGGCAAAACAGCTCCTTGCAGCCAATTCCAAGTGTCTTAAAACTATAAAGACAACGGAAGACACCCCTGCCGTCGATAAGTACCTGCTCCACCTTTGGGACGCCCGCAGAAGCTTAACTAAACCTTGGCGGAAAAACAAATTCATCCGCAAGCCTAAACTTAGAATAGCCAAGTTGAGTAAGCAAGCGGATGAATATGCTGCACAACTGAACGAATCCAATTGGATAGAACGGTGCAATGTTGTAGCTAAAGAAATGAATACAAGGAAAGCATGGCGCCTTTTTCGAACTCTCGTGGACCCCGCCCAAACCCGAGGAGAAGCGCAAAAGCAGCTCCGTCGAGCCCTGCACAGTTTTCAGGGAACGAACTCCCAGCTGGCTGATGATTTGTGTGCTAGATACCTATGTCGCACCACGGATCCCAACAGGAACGCATATGAATACGCAGGTAGAGAAAACAGTCAGCTCGATGCCCCTTTTGAAATGTGCGATCTGAAAGCAGAGCTGAAAAAAATGCGCAGGGGCACTGCCCCGGGCCGAGACCTGATCACGGTAAATCTGTTAGCAAATCTGTCAGACGATTCTTATCGGCATCTATTGCAGTACATTAACGCGATCTGGGATGGCCAACCACTGCCAACTGAAGGGAAAACAGCAGATGTCACATTCATCCCGAAACCATGCAAGCAAATGAGCACGGACAACCTCAGACCTATATCATTAACTTCATGTGCTGGCAAATTGATGGAAACAATGGTTAGAGACCGTCTCGCCACGTACCTCGAGAGCAAGGGGCATTTCGCAGATTCCATGTTTGGCTTTAGGCAACACCTGTCTGCGCAAGATATCCTCTTGCAACTAAAACGAGACACTATCCAACCCATTCCCTCGACGCACAACGACAGAGCGATCCTTGCACTAGACCTTAAAGGCGCATTCGACAACGTTAAACATGAAAGCATCCTGAAAAACTTGAGTAGTGTCCATTGCGGTAAGAAAATATTTGCCTACATCAGAGACTTCCTCTCTGAGAGACTGGCGTTCATTCGCATAGATGACGAGGAACATGGACCATTCAAAATGGGGACGTGGGGAACCCCGCAAGGAGCTGTCCTGTCTCCGCTGCTATTCAACATTGCCATGATGAAGATCCCGCAAGCATTGGCAGTAGTGGAAGGAATATATCATGCAATATACGCCGATGATATAACAATCTGGACGAATAGGGGCAGTTTAGGAGAAATTGTAGACCGCCTGCAGCAGGCCGCCTCCATTGTGGAGGACTATGTGGCCCAGTGTGGGTTGCAGTGCGCTCCACCCAAATCTGAATTCCTGCATATCAGAGTAAACATTAAAGATAGGACGACCCTGAACTTGATGGTATCAGGATCAACAATATGAGAGGTTTCAGAACTACGAATCCTTGGCCTTCTGATTCACAACAGAACAAAAAACAGCACTACGCTAGACAAGCTACGGAAAATTGGAGAACAGGTAGGGCACATGATTCGCCGAGTGTCAAACAAGCGCGGGGGGCTACGAGGAAGGGACGCGATTCGGCTCGCCAATGCTTTTGTAACTAGCAGGATTCTATATTCAATACCGTACTTACGAATGACTAAACACGAAGAGAACAGAGTCGATGCTATTCTTAGGAAAGTAATTAAGTGCGCACTTGATTTACACATCGGCACTTCAAATCAGAAACTCTCTGCATTGGGAGTCTTTAACTCTATACAAGAGCTCCAAGAAGCCCACCTCACAAATCAATATACGCGTCTTACGCAGACGCCCCCCGGGCGGCGCCTACTGGACCGCCTCTTGATCCGGCACGAATGCGAAATCGAAAACGCGGAGCGTATTACTGAACTTTGGAGAACAAAACTCTGGGTGTCCCTGCTTCCCCGCAATATGACCAGGGAGGCGCACCATGGTAGAAGGCAAGCACGCGCAGAGGCACTTGAACAACGGCTTGGCTCCCGTAATGGGGTCTATTACGTCGATGTGGCCGGGCCGTCACCTAGGGGATACTACACGGCGGCGGTAATACGTCAAGGAACGCAGGTGGACGGCCTCACTTTCAAAGCCACAAGCTCAAGTAAGGCGGAGGAGGTGGCCATTGCACTGGCAGTATCCCATCCAAACTCAAAACAAATAGTTACAGACTTTCGAAGAGCCTGCGAGAGCTATCTTGCAGGAGAAATCTCTCCATATGCTAATAGACTTTCAAAATTCAGCATCAGGAACCACGATCCTACGCCAAAACGTCTTATATGGACTCCGGGACATCAGGGTCTACAGGGTAACGAAGCTGCACATGCAGCGGCCCGCGTGCTTACTTCCCGGGAAACTCCCCGTTCCCCTGATAGACCTGAACATCCCACACCTTTAACACGGTTTCGAGAAATCAAAGAATACTACATTGAGCAACGCCGCTTGTATCCCGCACCAGCGAAGGGACTCTCGAAAACGGAGGAGCACACCCTGCGGCGCCTACAGACAAATACGCTGCTCTGTCCAGCCATATTCAAATATTACGACCCAAAAACAAGTGGGCAGTGCCAGTACTGTTGGGAAGTGGCCAACACTTACCATATGATCTGGGCCTGCCAAATAAACCCAAAATTAACCTCTTTCCCAACCCCACCAAAGAGGACTGGGAGACGACCCTACTCAATAGCTCCACACTAGAGGAACAGCGAACTCTTGTCCAGCGGGCTCGGGTGGCGGCCTCGACTAATGACGTCCCGGACTAGGGATGTCAACCAGCTCGGTGGGGATAAGGACTATCTGGCACAGCCAGCATCAATAAAGGTTTTTTTTCCTCCTCCAACGTAGCGTTGACGCACGCACACGCTGGACACAGCGACGCTACGTTAGCAAAACGCGAGCACCCTACAGTGTGACGCTATAGGCTCGACCGGCGCGACCAGCGTCCGTCGGCGCTTGTCGCGCCGTCAATGTGCGAAATGCGACATGCTGCACTTCGCCCGATGCGTTACCCAGACAAAACTGCGTTTCCCTCTTTTCGTTACGAAGGGATGCCAGGCGCGCTGAAACGCGAATGTGCCAAAGCAACGCAGCGCGGTACGCGCCTGCGAGTATATGGCAGGACCGACGCCTGGTGTGGCAACGCCGGCGTGACGCGACAAAATGAACACCTGCGAGCACGCGCACCGCGTCACGTCCAAATGTATTGGCGTCTTGACTGTGGCATGTAGTCATGTTCTCACATGACACGCATCTTACGATTATCATGTTTGAACCAGTTACATACCGTCGTCATTAATTGGCGACGCGTAATACCGAGTTTGGTACATTTGAAGCCATAGCGAAACGGTTGCGATCGCATCATGAGCGTAGCATGTAGTCATGTTGTTACATGACACACATCTCATGTTTATCATGTTTCCACCATTATTATTGTTATTATTATTATTATTATTAGTATTATTATTATTATTATTATTATTATTATTATTATTATTTATTTGCATACAAAGATACACAAGGACACAGAGGAAACAAAGATTGAGGGGAGAAAGAGGAAAGAAGATGAGGAAGGGGGAAAATTGAGGAAGACTTCGACGAGTATGTGTAAAAAACAGAAATAAAAATTATTAAAAAAAGAAAAGAAAAAAGGAAAGAGAAAGAGACCGTCTATAAACGGGTGGTCAGGTCCGTTTGGTTCATAAATGTAAGGAGAGCTCGGTGGGCCTGGTCGCGTCGGGAAGCACTACCACTCGGAAAGAGGTATCGTCTTGAGTCGCTCACATGAGTCCTAGGAATGTATATTCCTTATCAACAAAGACCGCTGCGTAGCAAACGTGGGACAGTGAACTACGAGATGGTCAAGTGTTTCTGAGGAGCCACAAGCTGCGCACAACGGGCTGTCCACACGCCCTTGACGGTGTAATCATTCACGCACCAGCACAGAGCGCACTCTTAGTTTGTACAACAGCGCTCGGGAACTATGAGGCAAGCCACGGCTACGAACACGGGGAGGGAACGATCCATTCGCCACACGCTGGTCTGGGTGCGGCTTTAGGAGGCGTCGGCGTTGTCCATCGTACATAGAATTCCCTGACAGTCACAGCCATCATGGTTGCATGACCAAGCAAGGCGATCCGCTTCTTCATTGCCCACAATACCCACGTGCGAAGGTACCCACTGTGTAGCTAGGCACTACCCACGTGACAGAATGTTTTTAATGGATTCCATGATGCTGCTCAGAATAGGGCTGTCCGTCTCCTTGCTGGTGAGTCTGCTCAGGGCACCACAAGAGTCGGTGAGGATGACAACCTTCGATGCACCAGTATCAGACCTTCGTCATCCATTCACGTCCCGTAATACCACATTTGGTGTATGTGGGGCTAGCGAAACGGCCGCCAGCGCATCATGAGCGTGACATGTAGTCATGTTATTTCATGACACGCATCTCATGATTATCATGTTTGCAAAAGTCACATACCTTCGTCATCCATTCAAGTACCGTAATAACGAATTTGGTATATGTGACGCTAGCGAAACGGCCGCAAGTGCATCATGAGCGTGGCGTGTAGTCATGTTACACAACACGCATGTCGTGATTTTCATGTTAGAGTCTGTCGCTTGTGTTCGCCATGCGATCATGCCATACCGTACCAGTTTTGCAACATGCCATGTCAACGAAACCACCGCAAGAGCAACAGGACACAAAATGTAAATCATGACATTCATGACATACATGTCATGATTTTCATGTTATGACTAGCCAAATATGTTCTTAATACAATCATGTTATGCCATACCGAATTCGGTATCGATACCAATATCGAAACGGCCAGGAGAACTGAAGGTCGTAGATAGATAGATAGATAGATGATAGATAGATAGATAGATAGATAGATAGATAGATAGATAGATAGATATATAGATAGATAGATAGATAGATAGATAGATAGATAGATAGATAGAGATAGATAGATAGATAGATAGATAGATAGATAGATAGATAGATAGATAGATAGATAGATACGCTCAGTCACCGCAGTTCGTCATGAAATGCTTCGCATTGAAAAAAAAAGTTCTGAAAGACAGCTTTTTGCTGCGCGTTCCGGGCAGGCCTGTCGGTTGCTTATACTTTCCTTCTTTTTCTCTTTTTTACCTTTGTCTCTCTTCATTCCTGCGTGTTTCACTGTTTCTTTATAATATATATCCTTTCTATTTCGTTCTGTTTCTCGCTTTCTTCGTATTTTACAAATTTTTACATGGTTCTGCGCAACCGGTACGCCAAGCGGCTACAGCTTACGACAGCTCAGGCCCATGAAGTAATACTCCGCAACAGGGGCGTAGGCAGAAATTATTTCTGGGTGGAGGGGCACCTCCTTGATCTTACAGGAGGGGAGGAGGGGCACAGGCGAATGGTATTTTGTACTATATGGCGAAAAAAATGTCGGGGGGGGGTTGAGGAAGACTTCGACGAGTATGTGTAAAAAACAGAAATAAATATTATTAAAAAAAGAAAAAAAGGAAAAAAAGAAAGAAAAAGAGACCATCTATAAACGGGTGGCCAGGTCCGTTTGGTTCATAAATGTAAGGAGAGCTCGGTGGGCCTGGTCGCGTCGGGAAGCACTACCACTCGGAAAGAGGTATCGTCTTGAGTCGCTCACATGAGTCCTAGGAATGTATATTCCTTAATCAACAAAGACCGCTGCGTAGCAAACGTGGGACAGTGAACTACGAGATGCTCAAGTGTTTCTGAGGAGCCACAAGCTGCGCACAACGGGCTGTCCACACGCCCTTGACGGTGTAATCATTCACGCACCAGCACAGAGCGCACTCTTAGTTTGTACAACAGCGCTCGGGAACTATGAGGCAAGCCACGGCTACGAACACGGGGAGGGAACGATCCATTCGCCACACGCTGGTCTGGGTGCGGCTTTAGGAGGCGTCGGCGTTGTCCATCGTACATAAAATTCCCGGACAGCCACAGCCATCATGGTTGCATGCCGAAGCAAGGCGATCCGCTCTTCATTGCCCACAATACCCACGTGCGAAGGTACCCACTGTGTAGCTAGGCACTACCCACGTGACAGAATGTTTTTAATGGATTCCATGATGCTGCTCAGAATTGGGCTGTCGGTCTCCTTGCTGGTGAGTCAGCTAAGGGCACCACAAGAGTCGGTCAGGATGACAACCTTCGATGCACCAGTATCATACCTTCGTCATCCATTCACGTCCCGTAATACCACATTTGGTGTATGTGGGGCTAGCGAAACGGCCGCCTGCGCATCATGAGCGTGACATGTAGTCATGTTATTACATGACACGCATCTCATGATTATCATGTTTGCAAAAGTCACATACCTTCGTCATCCATTCAAGTACCGTAATAACGATTTGGGTATATGTGACGCTAGCGAAACGGCCGCAAGTGCATCATGAGCGTGGCATGTTCGTCATGTTACACAACACGCATGTCGTGATTTTCATGTTAGGGTCGGTCGCTTGTGTCGCCATGCGATCATGCCATACCGTACCAGTTTTGCAACATGCCATGTCAACGAAACCACCGCAAGAGCAAACAGGACCCAAAATGTAATCATGACATTCATGACATACATTGTCATGATTGTCATGTTATGACTAGCCAAATATGTTCTTATACAATCATGTTATGCCATACCGAATTCGGTATCGATACCAATATCGAAACGGCCAGGAGAAACTGAAGTCGTAGATAGATAGATAGATAGATAGATAGATAGGATAGATAGCTAGATAGATAGATAGATAGATAGATAGATAGATAGATAGATAGATAAGTAGATAGATAGATAGATATTAGATAGAGAGTAGATAGATAGAATATAGATAGATAGATAGATAGATAGATACGCTCAGTCACCGCAGTTCGTCATGAAATGCTTCGCATTGAAAAAAAAGTTCTGAAAGACAGCTTTTTGCTGCGCGTTCCGGCAGGCCTGTCGGTTGCTATATACTTTCCTTCTTTTTCTCTTTTTTAACCTTTGTCTCTCTTCATCCTGCGTGTTTCACTGTTTCTTTATAATATATATCCTTTCTATTTCGTTCTGTTTCTCGCTTTCTTCCTACTTTACAAATTTTTACGTGGTTCTGCGCAAGCGGTACGCCAAGCGACTACAGCTTACGACAGCCCAGGCCCATGAAGTAATACTCCGCAACAGGGGCGTAGGCAGAAATTATTTTTGGGTGGAGGGGCACCTCCTTGATCTTACAGGAGGGGAGGAGGGGCACAGGCGAATGGTAATTTTGTACTATATGGCGAAAAAAATGTCGGGGGGGGGGGGGGGGGGAGGGGCACACGCTCAGTCAGCCTATGCACTTGTTGGCAGAGAAGCTTTAGAATTACCTCGTCTCTGGGAAGAACACATTATCTGTATGCACCCGACTAGAACGCGCATCAGTTTTCAGAAAAAAAGAACCTTAAAATCGCATGTGTGTTAGATTTTAACCGTTAAGCGTTTAAACTGCAACACTGCTGTATTTTTGTTTTGTGGTCATGCAATTTATGTGCGCGTTAGAATCGGCGTCACGTAGTAATTGGGGAGGTACTGTAAGCATATGCAGGCGCACTAAACTTGGTATACAGTGGCAGCGCGACCAGTGCCAAAAAATTACTTATGCGACTAGAATTTCACAAACATCGTGGTTATTCGTCTCGAGAAACAATAAAATTCTGCCTGTTTGCCTAATTATGTAATCCGTCACTTATGATTTATACGCTCATATATATTATGTGATATAATAGAAAGAAGGTTATTTATTTCTGACTAAAACAACACTGCTAAGCTATAGCAGCCACTAAATCCAGTCTTTCGACTGCCTTTAGAGCCGCGCATCAAAATTTGTGCCACTTGAGCTTAATTTGTAGAAATACCAGCGAAGCGTGCTCCACGACCCACTTATTTTTTTACCAAACTGTATATTCAATTCTTTTGTTTAAAAAGCTTACTAGTGCGCTGAAGGAACGTTCATTGTTCTTTTTAACCATTTGTTGTGTTGCTTTTCTTGTTTCTGTTTTATCCACTCCCTTCTGTAATACTCTTGGCTTGACTAGCTAACTAGCTATCTTCCTAACTAAATCACTTTTGGCAACTCAGCTGTGGCTTCAGAAACAAACGAGAAAGAAATATGGCTTTGTTGCTATATTTTGCACAATCAAATATTACTTATTCTATAAAAATTTTAGCCTTATTGTCATTTTGCTTCTCTTTGGCTACAACTTTCGCGATGAAGTTAAATGGCATGACAACTTTGACTTTTTTAACATATAATCTGGCTTCTTTTTGAATATGCCCGGACAATATTATTGTTGCGAGTCTCGTACCTCGTATACGCACGACAGTTCGGGAACAATTCATTGATTGCTGATCGAGCAAGAATTACTTCCTGGAATCTGCTTCGCAGTATGACGTCATGACTAATGAAAGTCTCTTGTTTACCTTGAAATATTTTTCGTGGTTGTGTTTCTGTGAACCATCGAATGTACATGTTCTTTCAAGGTCATCTCGTATCCATGTTCATGTAAAATGACGTCTGTTTTGTCATCATCGTTAGAGTATGCCTAAGAAGGAACTGTTCTGTTGAGTGTTATTGACGTTTGTGACAATAATTTTTTCCAAGCAGTTTCGCATTTTTTTATTATATAATGGTTTAAGCATTTCGTTGCAGAAATTGCACAAGACTGGCTCGAAAATCTCACAGCGAGTACACGTACACGTACACGTACTCATTACCTATGTTTACGTATTTGATGCGTAAATTGAGTAACGCAAGAAGCATAAGACGTCTCTGGCAATGACGGTGAGTACGTGACTCACATGAGCGATCTAGCGGTAACTTTGGCTAAATCACTCGCATGACACGCGAAACAAGGCGTGCCACGAAGCATATAAATTAGAGAGGAAATCGGCAATATCTAGATAAGTCACGGATGCGTAGCCGAAGAAGACTCTAGTGGTCATAACGAAACAACGAAATTTGGTTTCAAGTATATGTATGTATGTGTGTGTGTATATATGTGTGTGTGTATATATGTGTGTGTGTATATATGTGTGTGTGTATATATGTGTGTGTGTATATATGTGTGTGTGTATATATGTATATATATGTGTGTGTATATATGTATATATATGTGTGTGTGTGTGTGTGTGTGTGTGTGTGTGTGTGTGTGTGTGTGTGTGTGTGTGTGTGTGTGTGTGTGTGTGTGTGTGTGTGTGTGTGTGTGTGTGTTGTGTGTGTGTGTGTGTGTGTGTGTGTGTGTGTGTGTGTGTGTGTGTGTGTGTGTGTGTGTGTGTGTGTGTGTGTGTGTGTGTGTGTGTGTGTGTGTGTGTGTGTGTGTGTGTGTGTGTGTGTGGTGTGTGTGTGTGTGTGTGTGTGTGTGTGTGTGTGTGGTGTGTGTGTGTGTGTGTGTGTGTGTGTGTGTGTGTGTGTGTGTGTGTGTGTGTGTGTGTGTGTGTGGTGTGTGTGTGTGTGTGTGTGTGTGTGTGTGTGTGTGTGTGTGTGTGTGTGTGTGTGTGTGTGTGTGTGTGTGACGCTAGATGACTGGGTGACGTGGCCTGGCGCATACCCCATGTTTATTCCATTCTGCACTTCTTCCTCCTCAGCATCTACCAACCATCACTTCATACGTCACACGATTCCCCCTCCCCCGAAAGAATGCGCGAGCTACAATCTAGAAAGCATGAACAAATGGAGTCTTATAATAAAAAATAATGCCAGAAAATGCAGTAGTTCCACGCCACACGGTGGTTCCATGCACTTGCACAAAATGTTCACAGGAAAGGCAGTCCGGTGATATCTATATAGGAGACCTCAGGTGGGCGAGGTTGGCTGTTGCGTTCTGGTGAGCATAACCATGCCTTCAGCGTTAAAAATGATGATGGCACAACCTAGTTAGTATTGAGGAACGAAAACAAGGTTGGGAGTCCTTGTAGCGTCGCAAGGTCGGATGTCTCACGCGTTGGATTCTGATTCGTGGCTGCGACAGACGCTTTGCTTCTAAAATGCGTGCTTTTTTACGGATTGTGACGGCGTGATGCCTGCGGGCTGGTGGTATGCAAGAAGTGCTTCCGCATCTTTCTTGGCGTTTTCCGTGGTGTTGCGGTCTGTGTAACTGCAGGCGCAGGGAGCGTCTCTGGCGACTTTCCTCTGTGCGAGAAAATTTGACGTCTTGGAATACTTTTTCGGTTAGAGATCTTATTTTCCGCTGTTCTTCAATTGGTGAGTGTGCTTCCGTTGAATTTCGCGTTCGTCGCTGCCTTCGTTGCAGTCTATTTTGTTGTCGCATGAGGTTGCGCGCTTGGCTATGCTTGCTTTGCTGATGCTGCTCAGTAGATGGCTGTAGTGGCAAGCCTTCCGGAATGGGACATTCATTTTACTTTTAGGTTTGACGCATCCTGTAGACAGCTGATGCATGGTGAACAGGTTTCTTGCTTATCGGGCATGGTTGGTGGTGCGCCATCATTGCTAGCCTGCTCTTCAGAGGCTTCTGTGACGTGGTTGATTACGGATGCTTCTGAAAGACAACTGTGTACGAGGTTTGATGTATGATTTGCTTCTGAATTGGTTTGAATCTTGGATTGGTGACCAGTGCATGAGGGTATCACGTGCGACGTCGCATCACCAGGTTGAAAATGCAAATTTTTGCAAGTCTGCGGTGCCGTGGAAATGAACTCTTGCGACAAAAACATTCAGAGTTGACAGATAGTTCATCAGGGGCTTCTTCTTCGCGGCTCACTATGAGTGGTTCTTGCGCCTGGTAGCATGCGACTTTCCATGCGTCTGAGCCTTGTGTGTTTGGAGTTTCTGATGGCTGCGCACTGGACGACAAAACCGCAACAGGGGTAGTTCGGTAAGGTTTGAGTTGTGAATGGCCTTCTTTCTGTGCAACTAACGATGCGAGCTGTTCTGGCGCATGAATATGGGTGGTAAGTCCAGGGCTTGGCGTAGCATCGTCCGAGCTCCGCAGCTCTATCCCGACCATTGTGAGCGTGCTAGATGTGAGATGGACATTTTGAGCCACGAAAGAGCCAAGCGATGGAAAACACCAGGAGGCGGGCCAAGTCTGAGAGATGGGGAGTAAGCTGCTCCAATGGGTGAAGACTGATTTTCACTCTTTGAGTCATCTTGGTGTTGTTTGGTATTTTCCCCATGTGTCAGCTGGTCTACCATGAACAAGGCGTCCTTATGACACGAATAGCGACCGTTAGGAGCCTTTGAAGAACTGCGTCGTAGAAAATCAGGTGGTGGACCATGTATGCGAGACGAAGCATGAAAGGCATCAGTAGGGTGAGCGACGTCTCGTGTCGTATGTTGGTGCCACGACTTTGGAAATGCCGACTTTCGTGCACAAGGAAGCTGCGCTTGACGGTTGGGTTTTTCCCAATATACGCATGGCCTTCTGTAAGTAAACGCATGTGCCACTTCGTCTTGAGGCACTTGTCGATTCGCGCTGGACTTTCGAATGCTTGAGGACTGCTTAGGAAATTGACGATAGTGTGCGGTTGTCTCTAGATGGTTGGCAATGAGTAAGTCTTAATCAGTCATTAAAACGGGTAATCATCTCCTCTTTGATTCTTTGCCATGACTCGTCGTTCTCGAATATGTGAATTAGGTAAAATTTGAATGCCTCACCGGTGACGTAGTCGCTGAAATTCGTAACCATCTCCCGTTCCGACCATGATGCAGCGGTAGCATGGAGCTCGAACAGGTTGATCCAGTCCTGTACTGGTCCGTCGTCCGCTGATCCGGTGTACTTAGGGATGTCAAGGTCTTCTGATGCTGCTGTCATGATGCTTGGTGGTCTTGGTCCGCGTTCGGTCACAGCGTCTCGCCGAGGTCTTCGATGATGATTGCCGGGCGATAAAGTGGTTGCGAGGTCTTCATCCTGTCGACTTGTGTGACGCTATGATGAATGGGTGACGTGGCCTGGCTCATACCCTATTTTTATTCTGTTCTGCACTTCTTCCTTCTCTGCCTCTACCAACTATCGCTTCATACGTCACACACACACACACACACAGATATATATATATATATATAGGATATATATAATATATATATATATATATATATATATATATATATATATATATATATACACGTAACATCCTCTGCAGGTATTATCTAATGTCAGCGAGCTATGAGCGCCTTACAAACAGTGTTCGAATGCAGTAAACATCACCTATCGTCGTCATAGAAACATTAGACATTAGGCGGACATTCTACTTCCTATTTACCGCCCACGGCCTCGTAACCGTTTCACATGCAAGACTCACAATACCCTTAATGTGAATTTGCAGCGAAGCACAACGCATGTGAGAACGTTCATTTCACGTAATTTGTTAGCTTTAGCTGCACTAGTTCAAGCGTGTTTTACACGCTAAAAAAGTTCATGTTATCACAAGCAGTACAGTGGAGAAAATCAACGCAATATAGACCACCATTCTTTTTTTTTCCTAGCCGAATTTCTTTCCTCTTGCACTATGTAGCGTGGCTATCTTGATGTGTGTGTGCGTGTGTGTGTGTATGTTCTGGTTAATAGCTTTTTAGTTTGTTCTTGTTAACCTTTTGTTCTGTCTTATGCTTTGATTGATGGGTAGTTAAATCTAGGTGTTTTTCTGCCGTTGTCGCCTTTTATATTGTTTGCTCTAGTTACCAACCTTTTTGAATACCTTTTTGTTGTTCACTTTCGGTTTCTACGTCTGCTGTAGACGCCAGGCGGTGGTTTAAGGAAGGAGGGACATTGTACCATCTTAACGTGCTTCTTCGTCCCTTCCCCTTAGAAACACACACACACACACAACACACACACACACACACACACACACCACACACACACACACACACACACACACACCACACACACACACACACACACACACACACACACACACACACACACACACACACACACACACACACACACACACACACGACACGCTTCCCTCGCACCGGTTTATATGACAGCGATAGGCAGTCACAGCGGTTATCGTTTTTGTGGCCGAAAGCAAAACGTGTTCATCGTAAATCAATCAATCGATCAATCAATCAGTTTTATTGTGTATCATACATATAATGGCTGGTTATTATTATACAGGTAGGACCCCAGAGTCCAGTCAAGGCAGTTGCAGGGGTCCGTTTTTTAACAGTAGTGGGTACTGCTGAGCTACCAACAGATGGTAAGTACATACAAGTGAAACGAAATAAAATACATATAAATGTTACATAGCAATACAAAAATACATATAACTACAAAGAAATCAGAATATTATTCTTAATTCATGTACTACTGTTGTGAGTTTTGCAGGTGATCGCGAACACATTGTTTATACAAATGAAATGATGTGGATGCTGCGATGGTACAAGGTAAAGTGTTCCGGAGATCTGATGCAATAGAAGAATGTGAATGTGATCCGTATTAGTCCTTATGTGAGGTATGTATAACGGTTTACTTAAAGTAGATCGTAAGGAATATGTGGGCGTTTGATATATGTTAATGCTATAGACGGGCAATATGCAAAAGTTTGTAGACAAGTAGTAAAACACGGTAATTGACACAAACTGTGATGGGTTGTATGTTTAGTTTTCTATAAGCATAGGAAGCTGAGTCTGTTTTTGGTATGGAGAAAAGGGCACGCAGAGCCGTGTTCTGTGCTACTTTGAGCGGTTTCAGTGTTGTCAGGTAGGTCAATCCATAAATTACTATGGCATATGTGATGTGTGAATGTATGAAAGAATGATATAATGTTAGCACTGTCTTTATTGGGAAAATGTAGCCTGTAAAGAATAGGTATTTTTCTGTATATCTTCAGTGTTGTCTCATGTACAGGTGTGCCATGAAAGTTGTGCGTCCAAGTATACACCGAGAAATTTTGTATTACTAACCCTTTCTAATACTGTGTTATTCATTTCAAGCTGATTACTTAATGTAAGGTGGGTGTTTTGGGGAGCAAAGATAATGTAATTACTCTTAGAGCTGTTGGCAAGTAGCATGCATTAAGCCAAAATGGTAATTTTTGTAAGGCTGTAGTTGCTTTATGGTATAGGATACTTTCGTTTTTTGCTGTTATAAATATGTTAGTGTCGTCTGCGTAAAGGATACAATCTTACGATGTTATGGATTGCAGATCATCAATATAAGCTAAGAACAAGAATGGCCCTAGAATTGAACCTTGCGGAACACCTCTATTAGTTATACATCGACAAGACGACACGCCGTTCACATACACATATTGCTCTCTATTATGCATATAGTTCGACAAAGGCGTTAGCGCTGTCCCGCGTATTCCTAGTGATCTAGTTTGGTTAGTAATCTGTCATGATAAAGAATGTGAAACGCTTTCGTGAGGTCAACGAAAATACCCATTATAAGTAGTTTATTTTCTATCTTTGCTTTTGTTTTTTCAACAATGTTAAGTAGCTCATGTTCTGTCGATTTTCCCTTCCTGAAGCCGTATTGCTCAGGTGCGTATAGCTTGTGTTTTTTAAAAAAAATTGTTCAGTCTAATATATATTGCCCTTTCAACAACTTTGGACAATCTTGTCGCCTTTCTTAAACACGGGTATTATTTTGGCGACTTTTAATTTCGAAGGAAACCAACCAGTTTCAAAAATATTATTCATTTTAATGGCTCAGCTAGAAGTATAGATATGTGTTTTATAATTTGAACCGATACGCCGTCGTCACATATTGACTTGGTGTTTTTCGGTGCAAGAACTATTTTTCTAATTTCGTCGTTGGTTGCCGGATAAAAGAAAATAGGTTTCACGTTTTTCCCGCCAGGAAGGCTACACAAGTGTTGTTGCATGAAACTGCGTTACTGAAAGTGCCTACATTTGCAAAGTGATCATTCAAAACATTGCTTCTAGCGGTATTATTAACCATAATGTCATTACCATCAATAATTCCTGTAACAGTGCTATCCATCTTCTTTTTATTGAGGGCTTCATCAATAACTTTCCACGTCACCTTACTGTCGTTATTAGCTTGTGCTATTTTTGAACTGAAGTAGCCATGCTTCGAAATTTCCTTTAGTTTGTTAAGGTGGTTGTTGTATCGCTTGTACCTAGCATCGAGGTTGACGTTATGCGGTTGTCGTTTTAACTTTTTTGTACATGTTTTTGTGGTTTATGGAGCGCAGAAGGCCAGCCGTTATCCATGGTTTTCGTTTAAAATTAGTTCTTGTAACAGTAATTGTGGTCTCACCAACCGTCATGTGTCTCTAAGATATTGATAAAAGCACTATATTTTTCTCCGGTTGAACTTGCAGAATACATATCTTGCCAGTTTTCTCTTGCCAAAGAGTTGAAAATCTACTTCTTGTCAAAACGTGTGCGTGACCTTATTTTTCGTTGTTTGGTTATAAGCCTTTTGTGGTACGATCAGGTTGAACTTTTCTGACGTAAATCTGACGTAATCACAATGTCGCGCCTGACAGAATAAGATACTGATGCGTTAATAAAAAGTGCCCCCCCCCCCCCCCCGTGCGACGATGCAGTGCGCAGCTGGTCTGACAATAAATTTGATCTGTTAGCCATTTCGAGTTGTTAGCCTGGTAATGGATAAGGAGCACCAGCGCCGTTGCTGAGTAAGGTTTCAGATAGTGCAATCACGTGGAAAGAGTGCTTTAATGATGCGTTCAAGACATGCAGTTCGTCATAGTGCTTCTGCAGGCTGCGAATATTTTGATGAAGTAGTGACATGTCAGACGATGTTTTCATTTGTTGATTAAATTGTTCAACTTCAAGCAGTTCCAGAGCCATGATGATTCCGAAGGTGTATTAGCAGTGACATTATCCAGTAGCCGCTTACTGCTCTCGCAAGAAAACGCGCAAGTCGTTAATCATTTGTATTTTGTGCACACGACTTGCTGCAGTTTTTCTGGCTTTAATCACGCACTGTTCAGTCCACAGGAATTGCCACTGATGATTCTTTTTCTATTTCAGTGCTTCAGAAAATAGCGACTTGTTTTTCGGACTCAAGTGATCATTGAAGAATACTGCTGTGTGTTCCTCGCTTTTTCCAAGGTCCCTTGCGGTCAAACGAGCTCTGCGAGTTTTCTTTTTATCTCGTGAAACAAATCGTACAATGATGTTTGCTTTAGAATTTCATGGTGTAGGCACTCTGTGCACCGTGTCGATGTCTGCTGATCCTATTTGACACTGAATCTTTGAACCAATATCGTTTATTAGTTGTGAAAGGTTCTCATTACTGCATTTGGCATTCCTCGAATTTCTATGTTGTTTAAGCGCGTGTATTGTTCTAAGTGAGACAGCTCCCTTGTGTCACGAGGCTGTTTAATGGGCAAGCTTTCGTGTAGGTTCGTGTAAAGCAAAAACCACCGATGATATAACCATCATCGGCCTGCCTTCGTCAGTCTGGCCCACCTGCCGAAACGTTAGTAAAGCTAGTGTTTTTTTGCACGTTTGTTGACCTCTTTTTTTTACCGCATTTTCCACCGGATCCATTGAATTTCACCCCACTATATATATATATATATATATATATATATATATATATATATATATATATATATATATATTTCAAAAGCGTAAAAAAAGGACAATAAATTTTACGCTGCATGCACTGGGCCAACACTTACGTATATATGCATGTCATGCATGTAATAGTATTATACGCGATGTTTTTTATGATTTACCTCACAACTTTCCATATTAAAAATTATGTTGATGGTGGCTTCCTCAACAATATATGTTGGTATCCCGCAATGACATTTTTAATTAAAAATTCAGCTCACAAAATTGAGTATTTAAGTGCGAAGCAATCATGGAAGAACCAAAGCTATACTTGGAGCGTTTCTATCAACTTATCTACCTATCGCCCGCTACGTCTTAGTGCTTTCGTAGTTGCCTCGTCACTTTAGTACGGACCAAAATCGCCATAAGCAGCACGAGGGTACAACATCTGTCTAGTTCCAAGTAAATAACAAAAATTATGTGTACGTCATGAAACTATTTCATTCAGTTATTTTTGTCACATACCCGTACACCACGGGCTGCTGTAAATGGGTATAAGCCTTGTATGTTGTAGCTACCTAGGAGCGGCGAGAACAGATGTTGGTAATTTAAACGGAAGAACTGCGTTCAGCACATTGGAGGCTGGAACTACCAAGTTGCCGTCAACAGTGAGGCCGCACTGGCCCAAATCGTAGACGCGTCGCACCTTATCATGCGAGGAGAGCGCGTCGCCATCGTACCCCTGGGACCCCAAGTGACCCAAGTGACCGTCCTGTTCCTGCCGTGCCGCGTACCCAGCGAAGTCCTCGCACAAGCACTCTCTCCCTACGGGAAGGTGCTGCACATCACCAGAGGACTCATGGGATCGCGCCCAACCGTGACCACTGGGACGCGATACGTCCGCATGGAAATGAAGGCTTCGTCACCGGTGCCCAACTACCTCAAGGTCGCGGACCATCGAGTAACCTGTGACTATAAAGGCATCCAGCGAGTGTGCAGTCGATGTGGAGACAGTGGGCACTTCCGCATGAACTGCACAGCTCCGTTTTGTGGAAGGTGCGGCGTTTATGGCCACGACGGGAAAGGCTGCTCGCTGCCGTGTCGCCGTTGTGGGGACCCGCATGCCACCGTGGCCTGCACCATCAGGCCATCGTATTCCGAGGCGGCATCCAGGTATTTCCCTCCACTTCAACCAGGAACGCCATCTAAGAACAAGTGCGACGATTCGTCAACGCGAGCCGCGGTAACCGACCACGACCAAGGTGCGCCAATCGCGACGCTGCACCAGACGCTTACTGCTTCCCCAACGATTCCGGACCTGGCAATCCCTCCAGGTACTGAAAATTTAAGTTCCCAGCGTCTCGTGGCCATTTCTGAGGAATCGCAGGCCAAGCCCTCGTCAGGCGAAGCGCCTCGTGAGGACGGCGTCTCGGATGGAAATATTGCATCTGAGGCTCCTCGCGTTGCTACTCTGTCGACAACAAGCTCAGGTGTCATCGAGGAGTCTACATCTCAAGACGACGACGCCTGCATCTACGAGGACTCCAACAGCACCGCGAGTGAGGCGCCCCTACAAATTGACGAAGACACCAGCCCCAGTGACATAAGCCAGGACAGTGGAGACGCCTTTGTACCATCCTCGCTCAAGAACCTGGACTCCAAACGCCACCGGATAACTACTCGTGACTTAGAAGCCCCCACCAGAGAGAGAAGTCCGCTGCGGACTTCGACGCGATCCCGGAAGCCCCGAGCCTCCGGTGGATCGCCTGGCCGGAAAAAATTACTCAGCCACTTGCGGGGCACCGGCTCCCGCACGTGATAAAGGTACCCCTGCATTTGCGTGATCCTATACTATGTTTTCACTTTCCCCATGGCTCTTACTCTAAAGGTTACTACTTTTAACGTTCAAGGTTTCCGCAATCCACAAAAACAGGCTGAGGTATTGGCTTTTGCGCGTTCAGTGCACTGTGATTTGCTGTTCGTGCAAGAAACAAATTTTTTCAAGCTTTCTGATGTACTCGCTTTCAAGCGCGCGTTCAATATTGATTGTTTCCTTTCGTACGCCAGCACGCGTTCGATTGGCGTCGGAGTTATTATTTTTAACCGAGGTCTTTTACGTGACCACCATGTTTCCTTCGATGCCTTCGGGCGCGTGCTGGTGTTCGACTGCACCTTTTTTTTTTGTTAAGAATAAGATTTGTTGCCGTGTATGCCCCAGCGGCACGCGTCAACTCAAACGCGTTCTTCCAATCTCTCGACGCGTTCCTTTTAAATTCACAACATGTGGTACTTTTAGGGGATTTCAATTGTGTCTTGGACTCACACCCAGACGTTCGAGGTCCGAGTCGCGGCCGGTCAAACTGGAGTGCCAGAGAACTCGAACGTCTAGTGCAGCAATTGGCACTGAGTGACATTCATCAAAGTGTGCATAGCAGTAATTATGCCTATACTTGGCGTCGAGCAACGTCGAGCAGCCGAATTGATCGCGTGTATGCATCCCCCAGTCTCATTACCTACGTTCACGACACCGGGGTAATGTCATTGCCACCGACACCAGTGTACATTAGCGACCATCGGCCGGTTATGTTCTCTCTCCGCCTGCTAGCGGGGACGCCAACGATTCACAGACCATGGCGTCTCGATTGCCGCGTCCTCCAGGACTCTCAGGCTACGGAGAAATTATCCCGAGCGTTACGCGCATCGCTCATTGGGGCGGATGTAGCTGATTGGGATCGGCTCTAACAACAGTGGCGCCATCATTGCAGTGCGTCGGGCAGAGGACTTTGCACCCGTATGTCGAAAGATGCGTCATTGTTAATCCAGAAGATACGCATTCCCAATCGAGATCCCAGTCCTTCCATTGTAATGCGGGCATGGCAAGAGGAGCTCGTTGAACGGTACCAACGTATTATGCGCGCTTTTTCACTCTCAGCTGCAGCTTGGCGCTGTAGACGTGCATCGTGTGCGCACCCTGAGGTGCTAAGGTATGCACGAAGAGCTCTGCTTTGTCCACCACCAGGCTCGCCTGCCCACTCGCTGAACTCTCCCGCCACAGCTGCTGCGGGTACGCGCGACATTTAGGAATTCGCTCAACATTTTCAGTCAATAGCTCAATCTGGTGCTAATGTCTGTTACCCAGGATCCGTTTCTTCGCATCCTCTGCTAAAAGATTTATTTCATGATTCCAACATGTCAAATGACTTCCTGCTATCACCGCCATCCGATGACGAAATCAAGGGCGCATCAGACGCAATGAAAAAGGGATCGGCCCCAGGGCCTGACGTACTCCCTGCAGAGTTTTATGTACAGTTCTGGCCCATCATTGTCCCAACTATGTCACGCGTCATTCGCAAGTTTTTCCAAGATATTACACTTCCAACCTCTTTCCACAAAGGCCTTATAACACCAGTTCCCAAGAAAGACCCAATGTCCACGCGACCAGAAGATTGGCGCCCTATTACCCTGCTCAATGTAGATTACAAGCTCTTGGCTAACATTTTGGTGCGCCGAAGCAGTCCATTTCTTGCAACATTATTCGCTCCCCACCAGGTCTGTTCTGTTCCGGGCCGAGAAATACACACCCATACGTGGTTAACGCGTGACATCATTCAATACACCATTAGCCGATGTGCGCAAGGACTGTTGGTTTCATTAGATCAAAAGAAAGCTTTTGATTTCATAGAACATGGCTACATACTAAATATTTTACATGCATGCGGATTCGCGGATTAGTTCATTGACCTCATCCACGCGATGTACACTAATTTAGAAAGTACCCTTTACTTAGATTCCCGTGAAATTCACACATTTAGAGTCACGCGTGGGGTCCGTCAAGGGTGTCCCCTCTCCCCAGTGTTATTTATCCTTGCATTAGAGCCCTTCTTAAGGGCCGTCGAACATCAGCCGCAGATTTGTGGCTTACGTCTACCCAGTAACACTCAAGTAAAGGTCGCTGCATATGCAGATGATATTGTCACGACGTCAAAACAGAGGTCTTGCCGTAGAGACTGAGACACCAGAAGCAGGTCGATCTTTTTTAATTAGAACGCGCAAGCGAGTTCTTCTTCGTTCATTTCGTAGTCCTTCGTGGCACATGCACAACTGTCATCGTCTTTCTTGGGCAAGCACGTGACATTTGCCTCCCTCCGAAAGAAGCATCGTCCCGATGCGCAACTTAGGTGCTTTACCAGGCGTTTGAAGTGGTCGTACGAAAACGGTAACCGGGAGCTAATCAACTCGATAAATACGGTTTCATACGCACGACGTGCACGACTTCGGGCAAACGCTTTTGGCGCTTAGAACTACAATTAGTGTCGGGAACGACTTCGTAGTTCACGTCGCTCAAGCGTCGCGTGACGCTGTATGGACCAAAGTACCGTCTTAGTTTCTCAGACAGTCCACGTCGACGTATCGGAATCCAGACCCACACTTTGTCGCCTGGTGAGTAGCTAACAAACTTGTTTCGGGTGTCGTAGCGTTGTGCATCTTGATGCTGCTGATGACAGATGCGCACGTGCGCGAGCTGTCTGGCTTCTTCGGCACGCTGAGTGAATTCTTCGGCGTCTACATGGATGTCGTCACACTCATGCGGCAACATGGCGTCCAATGTTGTCGTGACTTCGCGACCATAGATCAGACTGAACGGTGTCATTCCAGTGGTTTCTTGTCGAGCGGTGTTATAAGCAAAGGTCACGTACGGCAATATCTGATCCCAGTTTTTATGTTCCGTGTCAACGTACATACTGATCATGTCTGTGAGGGTCCTATTGAGGCGCTCCGTCAGTCCGTTTGTCTGCGGATGGTATGCAGTGGTTCTGCGGTGAGCAGTACCACTGAGTCTGAGAACCGACTCCAAAAGCTCGGCGGTGAAGGCAGGTCCTCTGTCTGTGATCACTGTTGTCGGAGCGCCATGCCGAAGGACGATATTTTCGATGAAAAACTGAGCGGCTTCTGCTGCTGTGCCACGCTGCATAGCTTTAGTCTCCGCATAACGGGACAGGTAATCAGTGACCACAATAATCCATCTGTTCCCTGTTGTGGAAGTTGGAAAGGGACCCAGGAAATCCATTCCAATCTGGGTGAACGGCTTTTCTGGTGCTTCAACTGGATGTAAAAGACCGGCTGGCTTGCTGGGAGGCGCTTTGCGTCTTTGGCAGTCGGTGCACGTTCGCACGTGATGGTTAACAGCAGCAGGTAACTTTGGCCAGTAGTACTTGCATCGCAGTCGGCACAATGTTCGGGTGTAGCCTAGATGACCAGAAGTTGCTTCATCATGGCACGCTTCCATAATTTCTTTTCGAAGAGAGGCAGGCACGACGAGCAAGTGCGGGTTACCGGTTGGTGAGAAGTTCTTCTTATAGAGAACATCGTTTCACAAGCAAAAAGATGGCAGTCCTCTAGCAAATAACCGCGGCACGTCTTTACGTCGTCTTTCTAAATATTCAATGAGTGGTAACAGCTCAGGGTCACTGCGCTGCTCTCGTGCAATAGTGGCCGTGTTGACAACTCCCAAGAATGCCGCGTCGATGTTTTTGTCATCAGGAGCGACAGTTTCCACTGGCGACCGTGAGAGACAGTCGGCGTCGGTGTGCCTCTTCCCAGATTTGTAGACGATGGTCATGTCAAACTCTTGAAGTCTTAGGCTCAGCGGGCCAAACGACCAGATGGATCTTTAAGGTTGGTGAGCCAGCACAAAGAGTGATGGTCGCTAACAACCTTGAAGGAGCGGCCGTACAAATACGGACGAAATTTGATGACTGCCCACACCACGGCGAGACACTCCTTCTCGGTGGTCGAGTAGTTCTCCTCCGTGCGAGAGAGAGTACTGCTGGCGTAGGCTATTACTCTTTCACAGCCGTCTTGCCACTGCACCAGAACGGCACCTAGACCTACATTGCTGGCGTCAGTGTGAAGTACTGTAGGGGCGTCCTGGTCGAAGTGCGCAAGGACTGGAGGTGTTTGCAAGCGTTGTCGCAGTTCATAGCATTCCATTTGCTCCTGTTCACCCCAAAAGAAGGGGACGTCCTCACGTGTGAGTCGTGTCAATGGCGCCGCAATAGACGAAAAGTCCTCGATAAATAGCCGGTAATAGGCGCACAACCCTAAGAAGCGTCTCACAGCCTTTTTGTCACGGGGTGCAGGAAATTGCGCTACGGCGTCTATTTTGGCCGGGTTAGGTCGAACACCCTCGTGACTGACGACGTGGCCTAGAAAGCTGAGTTCGTTGAAACCAAAATGACATTTTTCTGGTTTTAAAGTCAGGCCGGCCGAGCGTATGGCTTGGAGTACGGTGGATAGACGGCTGAGATGTTCCTCGAATGATGCTGAGAATACAACAACATCGTCCAGATAGACCAAGCATGTTTGCCACTTCAGACCCGATAGTACGGTGTCCATGAGACGCTGAAAAGTGGCTGGCGCCGAGCACAACCCAAAAGGAAGCACCTTAAATTCGTAAAGGCCATCAGGCGTCACAAAGGCCGTTTTTTCACGATCTCTCTCGTCGACTTCTGTCTGCCAGTAGCCGCTTCGGAGGTCCATTGAAGAGAAATAGCGCGCCTGACGCAGCCGATCGAGTGAATCGTCTATGCGAGGCAGTAAATAGACGTCTTTCTTCGTGACTTGGTTCAACTTGCTATAATCAATAGAGAAACGCAAGCTGCCGTCTTTTTTCTTGACCAAAACCACGGGGGACGCCCAAGGACTTTTAGAAAGTTGTATGACGTCATCCACGAGCACCTTCTGTACTTGCTTCTGAATCTCCTCGCGTTCTTTCGGAGCCACACGGTAGGGGTTCTGCCGAATCGGTCGCGTGTTGTCTTGGGTAATGATGCGGTGCTTGGTCAATGGTGTCCGATGGACCTTTGACGTACGCGAAAAGCAGTCTTCGAATTGGTGTATAAGTCCAAGCAGACGCTTCCTATCAGAGGGCGGTAGCGTGGAGCAGATGTCCACCGACAAAGTTGTCGAGGCAGGGACTGTCGCGTCATATGATTGCAAAGCACAGCAATCCCCGGCTTGGTCTATATCGTCGAAGTAGGCAATTGCGGTACCCTTCTGGATTTGACGGCACTCGTTGCTGAAGTTTGTAAGCAGCACTTCTGCCTGTCCACCAGTAAGCGTTAGGATGCCTCTCGCGATGGAAATGCCTTGCGTGAGCAAAAGAGTGACTATGTGCTCCACTATCACATCCTTATAGGAAGGCCACCCACTGGACACAGACACAAGGCAGCAGGATCTCGGTGGGAGCGTCACATCGTCGGCTGTTCGCAAACTGCCGCGTAGTTCGTCGCTGCTGTCGTCGACATACGGATGTGCGCAAAATGTCACCATACGTTGAGGGATGTTGATAACATCGCCATGATCTCGAAGAAAATCCATGCCCAAAATTAGCTCTTTACAGCAGTCTGGCAACAGGACGAAAGTGGCCACGAAGCTAGAATCCCCAATGCGAAGTCGAGCGGTGCATTTACCCGTGGGAATCATCAGCTGACCACCAGCACTCCTTATGTGTGGCCCTGTCCACGGTGTCTTGACCTTCCTAAGGCGGTCGGCGAGTTCTTGTCGCATGACTGAGAAGTCGGCGCCAGTGTCGACCAGTGCTGTAACGTAATGTCCTTCAATGAAAACGCCAAGATCAGCACGTACAACTTCACCGGCATTAGTATTCGTCGTCGTATTCGTCGTGGTTGTCGTCATATCATCTTGCGATGATAGGGGGAACTTTTCGGTGTCTCGACGATTGGCAACCTTGCCCCCGCAGATCGCAGCAGTTAGTTTCCCCGGCGCTGGCTAGGCGAACGGCCTCTGGTGACGTCCGCGTAGCTCTGAGGGAAGTCACGGTGACGCGCAGGAGATGGAGATCGCCAGCAACGCGGTGTAGTTGCTTGGCCAGTCGACAGTTGATCGGCATCGTGAGCACGACGGTCTTCAGGGCGGAAAGAAGCGGGACGAGAAAAGTTCCCGAAGCCGGAATCGCTATGACGGCAATAGCGAGCAATGTGACCTGGTTCTCCGCAGCGGAAGCAAATAGGTCGACGGTCGGCCATGCGCCACAAGTCAGTTCGGCGAACTGGTGGTCGTCTCATGGAATCCCGTCGCCACCAAAATACGGCCGCGGGTCGTGGCTGGAAGGGTGTCGCCACAAATGACGGTGGAGGACGACGGACCACATCAGCGTAGCTCGCTGGATGTGGCTCAGGACTTGGCGCCGGTGGTGTAACGGCTTGCCTCAACTCCTGGCGGACGATTTCGGCAACAGATGCGACGGACGGTTGGGTAGGAGGGACGCAGAGGGTCCGAAGTTCCTCACGCAGTATTTTCCTAATCATTTGTCGCAGGGAATTTTCACACACGGCAGTGTTCTGAGCTGCAGCACTTACTGCCGTGTGGTTCGGCAGGCGGTCAAAGTGTCGGTATCGTTGTCGCAGTGCGCGCTCGATGACAGTCGCCTCTCTTATGAATTCATCTACTGTTGTAGGTGGATTTCGTACGAGGCCCGCAAACACTGGTTCTTTGACACCCTGCATTAGGTGACGCACCTTCTTCGCCTCGGGCATGTCAGGGTCAGCTCGTCGAAACAGACGGATCATACCCTCTGCGTACATGGCGGCTGTTTCGTTGGGTTTTTGTGCGCGAGCCTCAATCAGTTGCTGTGCGCGATCCCGTCGGTCCGTGTTCAAAAATGTGGCGAGGAGCTTTCGACGGAAATCTTCCCAAGATTGGAAAGTAGCCTCGTGGTTCTCGTACCACGTGCGAGCGCTATCCTCCAGGGCCAAATATGCACGGCCAAGTTTGTGCTATTCGTTCCAGTGGTTAGATACAGCGACCCGTTCGAACTGTTCGAGCCAGTCCTCGACATCCTCATACTCTTCCCCATGGAAAACTTCAGGAACGCGAGGATGTTCAAGAGTCACCTGGGAGGGAAGAGTGGTCTGCGATGGAAGGGTAGCTGTGGATGTGGTAGGAGCTGCCATGCTGGTTAGAGGCGGAACAGGTACGGACTCCGGACTTAGGCCTAGTAGGCGCCGACTGAATCGGTGCACCGGAGTCGTGACGAGGGGCTGGGTCTCTGGACTAGGTGAACGGGTCCGCGCAAGACTGTCCTGCATCCGGTTGTAGGCTCCAGCACCTCCACCAGTGTCACGACGTCAAAACAGAGGTCTTGCCGTAGAGACTGAGACACCAGAAGCAGGTCGATCTTTTTTAATTAGGACGCGCAAGCGAGTTCTTCTTCTTCGTTCATTTCGTAGTCTTTCGTGGCACATGCACAACTGTCATCGTCTTTCTTGGGCAAGCACGTGACAATATTACTCTATATGTACATAATGAACAGTCGCTGCAGCATGCTCTTGATACATTCCATGATTTCGGTATTATCTCCAGTGCAAGGTTAAACTTTTCTAAAAGCCAGTATTTTTTCATTGGCAACCCCAGCGGTCGTATCAACATCACGTCGCCTTTACAGTGGTCTCCTGAGATTTCAATACTCGGAGTTACTTTCACTGTATTTGGTATACAAGATAGCATCTGGTCATCCGTTGTACAAACTCTTCTAAATGATATCAAAGCAGCCAGGTACTTCGAATTCCCCCTCTTGGAACGCCGATACTTAACTCAAACGGTGTACCTAGGAAAATTTTGGTACCTTTGCCATTCTGTTAAACCACCGCTCCACGTCTGCAGGAAAGTGCAAAGCTGCATCAGTTCATTTTTTTGGTCTGGTGGCACAGAATTGTTACCGCGTCCAGCGTTAGCTCAGCCACGCGATCAAGGCGGTTTTGCATTCCCCGACGTTTCCGTCATGGCTTCTACATTGTGCCTCCGCACTCTATTGCGAATACTAAGCAATGATGACATGCCCGCTCAGACACTGGCTCCCTACCATCTGGGGCCATCACTACGTGTCTTCTTGCCGGATAGCCAAATAAACAAAGGTCCCCTATAAACTGAATTACCATCTTTGTATCGAGCCCTTCTGGCATTTCACCGACATTTGGAAGCTACGTGCCCAGAGATAAAGGTGGCCGATTCTAAAGTGGTGAACACAATGGCCGCCCTTCTACGGCCCTTGGTGCCCCAGCATCATCAATCTGTATTGAACCGCGCTTGGAAACCAATAACTGCCGCAGTGTTGCCAGGGCATCTCAGAGACTTTGTCTGGAGGTTGGGCTGGGGCTTGCTCCCCACGCGAGATCGGCTGCAGCGATGGCAGGTGGTTCGCACTTCCACTTGCCCCAACTGTGTCATGGTAGAGACCAATCGACATGCGACGTTTGAATGTGTGGTTTCCCGCCTTTTTTTGGCGTGTGGTTAATGCTGGTTTTCGGGGACAGGGTGTGCGAACTTTCGTGTCTAACGGCCGATTTCCGCGTAGCCGCTTCTCCGCTCTCTTAATAGTTGCGGGGCTGTTCAGCCTTTGGAGAAACCGATGTGAGGCCGTAGCTGCCAATTGCCGCCGGCGTGCCTTGTGGCCGATACAGGGGAGAATGAGACGAGAGATCCTCGCGTTCCTCTCCGAGGAGCTTTTCTTCTTCGGGGAGCAAGAGTTTCTGCGGCATTGGTCGTAACCTTTCGTCAAGGTGGAACACGAAAGGATACAACTCATTTTTCGACCGACTTGGTGCTAAGCAGCGCCCGTTGAGTTGTTATATATGATTTCATTTGTTACAAATTGTGTTTCATTTGGATCTATTGTATCGTTACACCCTTGTATCGTGATATCACATTAAATTCTTGTGTACATGTATGCCAACATAATCATGTATATTAGAGCAAATGTCTTCACTGTAACGTAGTGATGTTAGTCGTGAAATATAGATGTGCTGAAGTGTATGTGCCCTGTTACTGGAATGGTATGAAGCCTTTGTGTTCTGTACATGCTGTAAATAATTTTTTTTCTAAACAGAACTGTTAAAAAATCCGGCTTCGATAGCTTTCATCTGACGACTGTGAAGAATACAAATCAGGATCCCAGCAAGAATTGAACCAAATGATTACGTGTGGCAGTCATATGATCTACCACAGAACCAGCAAGGTCTTGAATCTGCTTTGGAAAAGGTTCTGTGCTAAAATCAAGCCGGTGCAGAACGATTATGACTGCATTGCTAGCTATCTAATTTTTTTAAAGGAGGTAAACCTTGTTTATGTACTCTTAATGTACAGACGCATGTCATGTCTGGTTACATCAACTGTAGCTTCAGTGCCATCTACAATTTTATAACACTCTCACAAACATTATATGAGCACTCATATATATTAGCAAGCTACAATCAAGCGTTGGTCCGCAACGAAGGAATGTGATAACGAGTGTTATAGACATCATCGCACCAAAGAGCGCATATCGTTTCTATACAATTTACGTCTGTGCCTTAGCTATAACGTGAGTGCTGAGGTTCTGTCAGGTCACACATCTCTCTTTCATTGCCAGTGTAGTCGACCATCATCATCGTCATCATCATCATCATCATCATCAGCCTGACTACGTCCACTGCAGGACAAAGGCCTCTCTCATGTACCACCAGTCAACTCGGCCCTGGGCTTGCTGCTACCATATTATACCGACAAATATCTTGAAATAATCTCCCCATCTAACTTTCTGTCTCCCCACAACCCGCTTGCCTTCTCTGAGAATCCAGTTAGTTACCCTTAATGGACCGTGGTTCTCCTGTCTACGTGCTACATGCCCGGCCCATGTCCACTTCTTCTTCTTGATTTCAACTATAATATCGTCAACCCCGGTTTGTTCCCTGATCCACTCTGCTCTCTTCTTGTCTCTTACACCTACCATTTTCCTTTCCATTGCTCAGTGCGGCTTCCACAATTTAAGCTGAACCCTCTTTGTATTTTGACATATTTTCGTACCGGAAACAACGTCGAAAAAAAATGCACGCAATCACATTCCAATGAAAAAATTTTGCACGATTTCTCCGAAGGTAACCCTTATGGGATGCGAAGCAGCAGCAGTGCGCACGGCGTCGACCCGGTTGAAACGGGCGTCAACGCGGGTGCTGGAAGAACGGTTTGAAGCGAAACTCGGTCTAGCGTTTACTTGAGTAAACGTTTGTTTGAAACGCAGACGCGGGAGGTGGGTTGGGTTTGGGTAGGTTTTATCGCAGATAAACGAGCCGAAAAAAATAGAGAGTTTTAGTACTGCGGAATGGTGCTACGTACGCATCACGCAAGCGCCTTGCGTTACGTTGCATCGTTTGCCACTAATCGGCTTTTAGTACGCCGTAGTACCCGCGTACGTAACGAGCGTGAAGCGTGTTGCGCCATCTGGTAGATCAAAATAGAAGCACGTGTTGTTGACAGCCAATGTGAGCCAATCCAAGTGTTGTAGCCAGATTATGGCATATTTTAAGCCACATAGCCGGTCGGTGCTTGGCCTCTATGCCGCCATTTTGCAAAACGAAGTGTCGCGCTGTCGCGAACTTGTTCGAGAGTGGCGCGATCACTTCATACGTACGCACGCACGCATCTCATGCGTGCGTACGTAGCGGCTGCGTACGTAATGCGATACGTTCGCGCTGCGGTCTGCGCATGCGCACTACGCAGAACGTGGCGTCCTTACGTACGCAACGCCACCACGTACGCAGCGTACGCAGTACTAAAGCTCTCTAGTGTTTCGGCTCGCCGTGTGGTCGAGCGTTGCGGGCGGTAAAGATGATGGAGCGAATTTGGGCGCACGTTAAAAAACCCCAGGTGGTCGAAATTTCCGGAGCCCTCCACTACGGCGTCTCTCATAATCATATGGTGGTTTTGGGACGTTAAACCCCACAAATCAATCAATCAAATCAATGATGGAGCGAAAGAGAAGTGTGTTGCGAGCAAGCGAAGGTGCCGACAGCTGCGGTCGTTGCGGCGAGCGTGCTGCGGGTGATCGAGAGTGTGGCATTAGCGCGCACCTGCGACGGAAGCGCGCGAGAGGAGCGCGACGTCAACGAGTAGCTGCGGCGTGGCCTACTTAGCACTGCTCCAGCATCTGCAGCGTGGGGAACCCATCGCAGCGCGTCCGTACGGACGTACGTATGTACGGCTTTACACACGTGAGTCAAGAAGCTACTTCGCATCTAAATGTTCCGTTAACGGGCATCGAACCAATGACCTCTCAATCTGCCGCCACAAGTGTCAAGCACGTTATCCACCGCAGAACGGCCGCATATCCTTACTGTTATACGAGCCAACACCGACTAAATTTCAAGGCCGAAAGGCTGCCGCAGTGACGTCGGAGGTTGGAGGCCCAGTTGCCCAACTGAGCATGCTCAGTAAGACTTTTTTTTCCACATCTTTTATTCGGCCCAATCAAGCCGCAGCAGCTGCGAGAGCGGGAGCGTTGGTTCTCCTATAGGAGAACCAACGCTCCCGACGCTATAGGAGAACCAACGTTCGCGTTTTATAAAACGCGAACGAAACACCAGCTTTCCGCGGCGTTCGCGGCGTAACTGGGCCTCCACCCTCTGACGTCACTGCGGCAGCCTTTCGGCCTTGGAATTTAGTCGGTGTTGTACGAGCGCGCCCTTTATCTCACACTTTCCTCTTACAGTACTCTTCGTCGCCGGGGTAGTGTCGTCCTCTTCGAGCGGTAAAGTGATTCATCATTACTGTGGCCTCCACGATTAGCACTTGCAACGCGTACAACTGCACGTCTGTCCCATTTGGCGCGCTTTCAATTCAAGTGTGACTTTACCTATGCCTTAACGCACCACAAGGTGGCGGCCTTAACCAAAGCGTTGTAAAGTCCCTGAAAGATAAACTAAAGTAGCGCCAACCGCACCCCTTCGCCTCTACCTCCTCTCCCAGCAGCCACAGCAGCGCCTCTAGAGTGTCCACCAGGAAACTACGAATGCGAAAGCACACGGGTGCACTGGATGTGCCAGACGCTTGGGCAGCTCGGGCACTGCTGCGCCGTGTGTTCATCGAGCGGCCGTGCCTCGGGTATGCTGAAAGGAAACGCCGGTGGCGTCTGTTAGAGGAGCGCGCTCTCTCGAAACTGGACGAACAATATGGCGTTTGCGTTACCTTCACAAAAGCTAGTGCGTCATGCTGCAGATTTTTAGCACCGCCGAGTTTACATGGGCAGCAGCGGCGCTGCCATCGAGAGCGTCACCGCTAAGCGCGTCTGCACGCAAACGGTAGGCTATCGCGTTGAGTATTGCGAGCTTGCGGTGATGTCTTTTGCCACTGCATGCCACTTGCTTATATACACGTCACATCGTCGTATTTAACGTTACTTTTTATATTTTTTTCTTTCTCAATCACTCTTTCGGTGCATCGCCTAGAACCGCAGCGCCCAGATGCGCTTTAACGGAAACATGAGCACAAGCTCATCTTTGCGGCCAGGAGCCATACAGCCCCTGAACTAGCGTCGTTTACTATCTGCAATGCACGCGAGGGTAGAGGAGTCTGCACATTGACACGAATGGCGCTACTTTAGTTTATTTTTCAGGGACTTTAAAGCGTTGGAGGGAGCCTTAATGTGCGCGCGTCTCCGTGACACGGAGACGCGCGCACATGAAGGCTTTCCAAAGCGTTGTAAGATCCCTCGATGAAACTAGGGACCTTAAAGGCCCACTCACCAGGCCCCATGCCAAATTTTAGTTAAGCAGTGGAAGTTGTTGGGCGTCCAACGAGGAAAATTTTGCCACAAATTTTTTTTTAATCGGTTCATCACGAGCGGAGAACACCGGTTTTTTGAAGCGGCGCGAAACGAGGATGAGAGGGGGCGAGCTCGAAGCCCTTGCCGCTCCTCCGCGTAGCCTTCGCAAGCCAAATCTATTCCCCACCCTCTCCGGCATCCGACCAAGAGGTGACGTGCGCATGACGTGCCCAAACAAGTCCAACCTCCGTGCACGCGAGCAGCGTTGCTTTGTTGACAAGCGTTATTTTGTGGTCTTTTGCCTGTTTCTGCGGGATGGTTTGGAAACGCTGGCTTAGACGCGGTAGAATAGATGAGCACAATGAGTGCGCCGACGAGTAGGAGCGTTCCACGGCGGTCGACTGCTCCATGCGCTGACCGCGGAAGCACGAACGCATGCGAAACACCGATATATTAGCCCCGCATCTCGTTCTGATTCCCGGGAGCAAAATGGAAAAAAAGACGCTCACATTCCCTTATTGCGTCTCATTATTTATCTAGGGTTTTATTGATCTTTTCAAGCAACTTTTAGCTCACATATTTTATGACTGTGCATTATACGTGGCGCAAAGAAAAATGCTAACTGCAACGTTCGCAAGCATCGGACGAACGCCATTGAGTGAAAGCCACATATTGTCAGCAATGAACGGCCAAAAAGTGTCGAAAACTGCTACAAAGGCTGTTTGAGACTTTATAAAAAGCCCTGTGTAGACTAGCAGGCTAGAGCGAACTAGCTCAGGCCGACCTCTCTGCCTTCTAATAAATTCTCTTTCTCTCTCTCTTTCTCTCAAGCAATAAATTCTCTTTCTCTCTCTCTTTCTCTCAAGCAACAAATACATAAACTACGCATGTTGTGTTAAATAACTTTTGCCATGCCACGTGGTATACTGTTGACAACGTCAGAGCAGACTCGTCTACGTAGAGGACCAACGTCACTGCATTGCCGAGTACGTAGGGCCATTCATACGCGAACCTCATGCCCTCATTCTCTGGGCGCGAGCCAGCGGAAGGGGGGGGGGGGGGAGCAGCGTTTATCTTGAGAATAGACCCATGTCCGCGGCGCGTAGCGTTGCAAATTTTGGCAGACGTGATCATGAACGCCTCGTCTACGCAATGCGCTTGTCAGCTCAAAATTGTCAAACCTGGTGAGTGGCCCTTTAAAGCGTTGGTATCGCTCAGAGTCAATCAAAACTAAAAAATGGCCCTGCGACACGCGCCTACCTCACGTGGATGTAATGGTGCGTTCCTCACTCACGATTGGATTGGATTGGATAAACTTTTATTTGGTCCTCTAAAACACATATCACTGTGTTGCGGGCAGCTCCCACGCCTAGTGCCCCGTGAAACATCGCGGCCGGGCTACAGGAGCGACATGACGCGCTCAGCGTCTTCTCAAAAACCACAAACTTCAATAACACTTTAACAGGCCGAGAGATAGTACCTTTCGTCCAATTTCTGCGTCTTGTATAAAAGTAACAGAGAGAATGAACCACTTTCACTACGGCTCCCTTACGAAAATTCTTACTGAAAAAAAAAAACAATGATAAGTTATTTAGCAAAGACAAAACACGTGACGAATCGAAAATACATGATGATTCAATTGAAATACCATTGAGGAAATTGTTGACCAGTAATGAAAAATTGGCCCATGACTTTCAATTGAAAGCCGTCAATGAACTCGATATAGATTTATTATTGAAAGAAAATGAAGTGGCGGTGGAAAATACGTTGTAGATCAATTGAAATATCACAAAGGCAATTGTTGACAAGCTATGAAAATTGGCCCATAACTTTTAATTGAAAGCCATCAATGATTTGCCACGAAAAAACAACGACTATTTTTCGCACTTGACAGCGGTTTTTTGCCAATAATGCAGTACACATTTCAACCGTAGGTGATTAGAAAACCATTCAAATTACAATCACCTACGTGTGCAGACCACCCCAATAGTGAAATTGAACTTGGGACCTCATGCACGTGGAGCAGATGTCTTACCAATTGCGCCACAGCGCCACAGCGTGAAGGCAATTTTTTTTTTTGTGAGGATATATATCTACCAAACGGCTTTTTTGCAAATCGTCGGCGGAACTTAGAACATTATTTGTACCATATGCATTTGTTTGCGCATGCATTTGATGAGCGAAGATTTTGTAGGGCTACATGAACTTGAGAAAACAATGGTGAGCGCTTTCGGCTCTGACTTCGGTTCATGCATGGTGCGCCGTTCCGCAAGAACGATTAACGTGTGTTTGTGCGTCGTTTTAGTGCTTCCCCGTGAACTGCGGGTGTTTACGCTCACCGAAATCCGCGGACGAGGCTGTGTTCGGCTGTCGAAACCCGCGTGTGTTTCTCGCACGTGCGTGTGCTGTGAGAAATTTGGCTGATTTGTATCGGGCGGTACACGCGTGTCAGCGACAGCAGCCTATGCTCAGGTGTTTGAAGACTATGCGCTTTCGCACGTAAACGTCACATGGGCATTTTAGCGATCCTACTATAACATTTGCATTTCGTACGCATGAACTGCCGTGAGCTCAACGTTGGGGGGCAGCACGGTTTTTAGGATTCCGACGATTACTTATTTCAGCAATTAGAATTTATGTGCATTACTTCGCAATACAGAGTGGTTTTTACTCATTTTCTGCCTTTTAACTGATCTTATTTATGGGGAGTGGCTACTCTTACCTTCATTCAGCATCACACCGCTGTTAGAGTGAATGTCGAAACGCGCACCAAGCTCAAGAATGACGTACACTAATTATCCGCGGACAGGTAGGTCTCCCATAAAAAAAAAATGATGCTTCTGCGCACTCTTTCGCAAACGTCCGCGTGTAGATGGGGTCAAGAAATGGTGCAGAACGAACCTCAAAATATTTATTGTTACTGCATGCAGTTCCTATTTGAAAATGGAGATTTTTATAGCTAGTACATTATCTCCACAGCAGTATACTGGAGATATTGCTCGTGGTAATTGGATTGGACAAACGTTTATTTTGGTCGTGGTTCACTGTTATAAATCAATGCTGAAATATGAGAACTGTACCTAATATTCAAAAGAGTTAGCAAGTGTTGGTGGCATACGCTCTCCTGCTGACTTTTGCCGCAGACTTCTGTATACTTGATGTTCAAGTTCATCATCAAATTACGCAACCACTAATCAAACATCAACCAACCGATTTTCAATTTTGATCTTTCTCTGCCTCACTGCCTTCCGTTTGTTTCTTTCTTGCCATGCTTTCCTAAAATCATCAGTTCAATTTGTTTTGTAGAACACAAGCATCGACATATAGGTCAGCGTTTCAGTACTGTCACGCATGCACTAGAGAGCGGCCACATGGCGAACACGAAACTTCTCAGCTTCCGCGGTTCTCGCATCTGTTTTCTTTTTCTCCTCCTCCCCCCCCCCCCTCCTTTCACGCACGCGCACTGGAGAACATGAGCGGGCGCGCGGCTCGATTTTTCTTGTGAAATATTGCTTACGAAATATTTCGTCCGTGGTTGTTTTGATAGAAGTGAGACAATAAAAAATTTATTGCAAAGTGCTCAACAGAAATATTGTTTACGAAATACTTCCGTTAAGGTATTTCAACGAAAACGAGTCAACATTTTTATTGCGAATTCTCAACAGAAATATTGTCGACGAAGAGTTGAAGCAAGTCAATGAGTATTGCGGAACCATTGATGATCAATGGAGTCAATAATTCGATCACAGTTCGACAATGGAAAATCAACCGTAATTTTCATAAGGACTTACTGTTTGCCATTGCTTGCGACACGCTGCCATCGCGTTCTCTCTTCTCTCGTCCCGACGAGAGCGCTGGAAGCTAAGCAGGGAGGGGGCAAACAAAGAACGTCACACGCGCCTTGTGACCTTGAGTACTTCTTATTTTTTTTCTTCGAATACGTGGCTTTTCTAGTGCGATCGCGCGACTGTTTGCCATTGCTTGCGACACGCTGCAATCGCATTCTCTCTTCTCTAGTCCCGACGAAAGCGCTGGAAGCTAAGCAGGGAGGGGGCAAACAAAGAACGTCACACGCGCCTTGTGACCTTGAGTACTTCTTATTTTTTTTCTTCGTATACGTACGAACCCACAGCTCATCACTCCCCAGTAGAACCAAAAGGATCAGCTGCGACTGATCCAAAGAGCTGAACGGATGGCTCGCGCCAGTGGGGCCCTGGAATAGGGGCACCACCCTGCCGGACAGACTTCGCTCTCCACCCCGTATATTCCTCGGGGCACTGGAGTTCGAGCCTTTCTTTGCCACTTTTATTACCACTTTTATTGCCACGCCAAGAGACGACCCTCTCGTTCTGCGTGCTTAGGCAATGCAGTACGCATGCTGTGCAAGTAAGACGCAGGATTAAGTTAGTAGATTGTGCCTTGTGTGCGTATGTAGACATGATAAACATCTGCACAAAAGCATGAAAAGTTTACTTCGTGGTTTCAGTCTCGAAAAGAAAGAAAATATGTGGCATGCTTTCCTTCATGCAACGTGGAAATAATATCATGTATTAGTGTCGTTAAAGCAAACTGCGGCCCATTGTTGAATAAAAAATGCGAGAAGCTCGCTCGTTCTTTTGTGGCCGACAGCCCTACAAATGCTTCCCGCGCAAAATAGCCGCACTATTCACTGCTTGGGGTGAGACAAGAAAGTACTTAGTTATTATTTTATTGCTGCACGGAAACAGGCCCGTGGCTGGTGCTTTTTTTTCGTTGTGACAAAAAGCTTGAAAAATCTTTTTTATGCTTTTGTGCAGCTATTTATTATGTCAACGAGCGCATTTCAGGCGCAACATCCTAGCGGTATCCAATTACTTGCGCGGCCTACGTGCCCCATCGTCGAAGGGCGCCGATCGAAAGCGTTGTCTGCTAGCGTCACAGTATAAATGGTTCGCACAGTCCCCATCGATTCGGGCTGCATGCATACAAAAACGTGCGAGCCTTGCAGCGCCACGCTGCCAGTGTGCACTTTGTGAACTAAATGCCAACTATTTAGCTACCAGAAGGAGTAAGCCTGCTCTTTAGCTGTTTTTTGTCCTCACTCTATACAACAGTGCAACATATCGGTTCCGCGAACACCCATGCGCAGCAGCACATGCATTGGCGGCCACGCGCTACGAATGTCCTGTTTAAATTCGTGAGTACAGTACATATATGTTGACCATACTGGGCATGTTGGTACGTAGTTGGGAGGAAACAGGAGTGCAAGCAAATACATGGACTGCTGCATCCATTATTCTTTCTGTGTCGACGTCTTAGCTCATGATGCTGTCCACTCCTGAGTGTACATTTCATTTCCTTGCTGAGCTCCTACATACACTCTAAATTGTATTATCTCTGTGACGTGAGGGTTCGGGCAATATTTTTGGCATCTGCATGGTATAAAATAGTCATGAGTTCAACACTGTGATGTGCTATTTCTTTAAATACTTGAGTAACGCAAGTGTTTGGTCGGGTTGGTAATTCATCGCCTAGAAACTTTTGTAAGGTACGGCAAATTATCAACAGAGAAAAGGGAGAGGACACAAAGTAGTGCTAGCTCGTGTTGTCGCCCTTTTGATTGTGCGTGTTTTTTCTGCTGTTGAAAGTTTTCTTTAGAAAGAGTTCCTATCCTTGTCCTATCAAGACGTTCAGTAAATGCCAACACACGTCAGTGTAGATTCTTGTGCTTATTAATGACCAGCGATCAATTTCACAATTTGCAATACTGGCTAGTGAATATGGGCAACTGTGCACTCTAAAGCATGGAGCTAGGTAAAAATATTGTGGGCATTTAGTATACGCATCCTCTTCACCGGTACATTATCATCATTATCATGTGTGGCTCATGCATCCTCATCGTTGTCGCGTAGCATCATCATCTTGGCTCATTCATCGTAGCTGTCGGCTGCCAGTTCCTCGGGCCTAATAAAAGGTAATCCAAACCAAGACTTCATACGTGGTGGAGAGTGCTGTTAGATCCCCCGCCATCCTCTCGACCACTCTACCCCCTGGAGCTACGTTCAGGTCGCCGCTTGGGCGAGGTGTCCGGAAATATGTCGCACCAAGATGAGGCCGGTGCTGCAGCCGTTCCCACTCAACCACCGCGCGCCGCGCCTTCTCACGTCATCAACAGCCTCCAGCGTGAGCCCCATCCCTTCGCTGGTATGCGCGGGGAAGATGTGGAAGAATGGCTGGACGATTTCGAACGTGTCGGCGTTGCTAACCGGTGGGATAACACCTACAAACTCGCTCACGTGTCATTCTACCTCACGGGTGTCGCGAAGACGTGGTTCCTCAACCACTTCATCGACATCCCCGACTGGTCAGCCTTCAAAGATCAGCTTCGCCATGTCTTTGGCACACCGGCTGTTCGTTCGGCTCTCGCAAAGAAAGCTCTCGCCACTCGGCAACAGCACATCGGGGAGTCGTCCACATCCTACATCGAGGATGTTCTTTCACTTTGCCGCCGGGTTGACACACCAATGACAGAATCAGACAAGGTGCGCCAGCTTCTTAAGGGGATTGCACCCGCCGCATCCAATGCCCTTGCGATCCAGAATCCGGCTACCGTTGCTGACGTTGCGACAACCTGTCAGCGCCTCGAAGAACTTGAGTCTATGCGCCTACAATCAGACAGTGACGCGGCCCGTATTACGACTGATCCAAACCTGCGAGACACGATAAGGGCGATTATACGTAAAGAATTAGAATCAATGGGATTCACACTACCTTCCGTGTGTCCCGTTCAGTCCTCTTCAACGTCATTGCGGGATGTCATCAGGGAAGAGCTCACGTCCATGACCCACATGGCCAACCTGCAGCCCATTGTCTCTCGTACTCTACCAGCGTTCCCGCACACCGCCGCCGCACCACCAGGCACCGTCAGCTCGACGTCCCCGCCACGAACGTACGCGTCGGTTGCTGCCGCACCTCCCACAAGCTTTCCGACGAGCTTTTCATCACCACCGCGTGAGCCGTCACCTGTCCCTCTGACTTCTCTCTCTCCTGGTGCAGTTAGCGCAAGCTACTACCCTCCTCATCGATCGACTCGGCCTACGTGCTATTATTGCGGCTATCGTGGTCACATTGCACGCTTTTGCCGCAAGCGCCAGCAAGACGAGCGCCGAGGGTATGACATACGCGAACGGGACTATACCGCAGGAGCCTTGTACCAGGGCCGCCGTTATTCGTCACCGCCGCGTCGGTCTCCATCTCCGCCAGCATCGGGTGAACTGCGCAGTAGTCACCGATCAACCCGACGCCGTTCACCGTCGCCTTACCGGCGCTCTTCTTCTCCTCTTCAGCCTGCTTCCCTTACTTCTGATCGGCGTCCGGAAAACTAAGCGATGCAGTTTTTGGAGGGCAAACTGCATTCCAACACAGGACTCCAATTCCTCCAGCGCGCCCCTACAATATGATTGCGGTCACAGTTGAGGGAGTGGACGTTGATGCTTTGGTGGACACTGGGGCTGCGTTTTCTGTTATTCGTGCTGATTTGTGTGCCCGTCTTCGAAAAGTCACGACGCCTTATGATGGACCGACACTGGTTACAGCCCAGGGAACAATGATTCGCCCTTTCGCTCTCTGTACTGCCCGTGTACTAATCGACGAAATTCTTCATCACATACAATTCGCTGTGCTATCCCCGTGCTCCCACGAACTCATTTTAGGCTGGGACTTTCTTTCCCCTGCTTCTGCGGCTATTTGATGTGCCCAACGTGTCGTCCATTTTACTGACACGGACCACTTGCTCAACGACGAAACCTACAGGCCACTTCGACTCATCGCTGCAGTAGACATTGAGTTACCACCAAACGAACATCAATTAGTGACAGTTTTGTCCAACGACGTCGACTCTGGTGACATTTTGGTCACTCCGTCACCGTGTTGCCTTAATAAAGGCATAGCTCTGGCATCAGGTGTGGCTCGCTTCAACAATGGATCAACTGTCCTCGCTGCTACCAACACCACACAAAATAAAATGTTACTGCCACGGGGCACTACTGTCGCCTGCGTTGCCGATCTGCAGCCTGTGTGCGTTGTGCCTCTTACCCCTGTCTCCTCTAAAGGCCATCCTGCAGATCATGCTGCTTCCTCGGCCTTTACAGCTGCCATCAACAAAGACTTGAATGACTCACAGAAGCAGCAGCTGCTTGATTTGTTGGAAAAGCATGCAAACTCCTTTGACGTTCATTCATCCACCCTGGGCCAGACAACTGCTACAGCACATCGTATTCAGACCAACGGAACATCCATTGTGCACCGCCGTCCGTACCGCGTCTCTCTAGCTGAACGAAAAATCATTGAAGAAAACGTAGACGATATGCTCCAACGGGAGATAATCCGACCCTCAACGAGTCCTTGGTCGTCGCCCATCGTTCTGGTACGTAAAAAAGACGGTACCGTACGATTTTGTGTCGATTACCGAGCACTCAATAAGATCACTAGAAAGGACGTATACCCCATGTCACACCTGTCCCGTTTATTAGGGAGGCAATCACCGGGCTAATTCCAAGGGTCGAAGTATCGGCCCCCCGAACCGCACCACGAAAGCGTGGACAATTTAGAAGTGGTCCTTTTTGGTGCGCCAGCGGACGCCGGCTGTGGCCCAAAGAACAAGTCGGAGCCGAGAGTTGATAAACAAACAAATTATATTCTCAATAATGGCAGATCGAAAATAATATACAAAAACGCACACTCCACAATAGTTGCATACAATATGTCACCAATCAAACCAATCAATCAACGTACTACACAATACAATCAGCCACACTGGAAACAACGGACACAGACAACAATACGCACTACAATGCAGTCGCATGCATTTAACAACCAAGACACTTAAGGAATAAAGAGTTAGAAAACCTGTTCAGTCCAAAGTCCTTGGGACAAAAGTCTGAATGATACTCTTCCGAGAATCACTCACTCAAAGTCCAGCGTTGTTGTCGTTCCGTAGCTCTCGTAGTTTCTCTTCCAGGAAACCTCGCGTCCTCAAATGGCCACTCTCCAAGCTTCAAGCTTCTTCGCCGGAAATCCGTCGGCTTCACACAAGCAGCTGTTGCCCGCGTCTTCGCTCGATAGCGGTAAACCCACGCTCTTGCCCGTAGCTCGAGCCGTCCCTACGGACCAAAAACTTCGCCGACTACACGGCGGAATCTCTACGCACTCTGGCGCTCACTTCCGTCTCCTCCTGTTCTGTCACTACGGGCAGAACCTTCGCCGACTCCACGGCGGAATTCCTACGCGCTCTGGCGTTAACTTCCGTCACCTCCTGATTTCTCGTCTCGGCTGCTCGGTTAAATACCTTGCGCGCGACTTTCCAGATGTTTCTCGTCATTTCGTCGGCGCGACACGCAGCGAAGGCTGGGGAGAGGCACGAGACGGTTCGACTGCCCTCTCCGGAGGATGATTCACTCGGTCTGACCCCGCCTCCTTCGTTCTAGAAAAATCGCGGTCTTGCTGGGCCGCCGATGTGGGGTGAGGAGGATCGTCTGCGAAGCCGTGCTTCGGCGGGGAGAGCGCGCGCCCGGGAGCCCTGGATGTTGGCTTTCTTTTTTTTTTCTTTTTACCTCGCGGCGTTTCTGCCGCCCGTTGTCGCAAGGATTTGGCGGCGCGCTCTTGTTTAGCGCTCGTTCTGTGACACTGCCCCCCACTTTAAGAATATTATCTCATAATATTCAAAACCCCACAGACGAGCGCGAACAGTCACCACACCCTCTCACAGACTGTAACACAATCCGTCGCTCATGACACTTCACATTCACAATATATCACTCAATACAATCGTACATTGTACTTCAATTCCACAACACATGAAATATAGCCACAGATACATGCCTACAACACTTCATCACACATTCTAAACAATACAAACGTACAAAGTTCTGTCTATCCAACAATTATACAACACTATACATCACACCATCGCACAGAACACTGACTCACTCGACATACACTTGAGACACAGGATAACAAGAACATTAACACAACATATGTCACTCAGCCCTGCCAGACACATTCTGATTCCACCTCAGCACCTATCTTGAGTACTTCGAACAGCGCTTGCGCCCCTCTTTGCGGTGCTCGCTCGATCTCTTCTTGTGCTTCCACGTTCTTTTTCGGCGAGCCCTTTCCAACGACGATATCTGAGGCGTCGTCTCAGCCATCGTTGTCTCTTCCGACACCGTTAACGCGTCATTACATTCGACGGGTCCTGTCTGTTTTATTTACCCGCTTGATCATGCCTCTACTTTTTGCCCGGCTGGCCAACTCCGTCTCCTTTACACTGTCAGTCGGTCGAGGTCGTGCCGACGTACATCCAGTTGCTCGGCCTGTGAACTTATTCGACACGATCGTCTTCTCCTTCGCTGTCTCTTGCGCCGCAGCTTCGCCTTGGGCTCTAGTGATATCCGTCACGGGATGCTCCTCCACTGTATCTCGCGGCCGCTGTGTTGGCGAGGGCTCTAACTTCGGGTCTTCTCCCAAACATTCTGGATCACTTGGCCCTCGCGCCCCGTCGATGTTTCCGATGACAAGGTCATACAGGGGGGTCGTCATGCATAACGCAGTAACCTTCCCGCTGAAGTACGGGGTTTCAACCTCAATTTCTGCTTCGGGAAGCATCCGAACCGTACGGTCAATTAGGCAAACCGGTTTCGTTCTGCCTGTCAACTCACCTTCCCGTACCAAATTTCTCCGAACGATAACAGTGGAGCTGCCGGTATCTCTTAACACCGTAACTTTTTTGCCCGCAACTTTTCCAGGCCGCGCTGGCATTCCTTTCGTAACACCGGTTGGCTGTTTTGACATGACAGCACCCACAATAGGAATTTTCTCCCCATTTTTCAATTCTACGAAGCCGTCGGTGACGGCATTTTTATCGGATTTCGGTGCTGCTTGCACACAGGATACCTGCTGAGTTTGACTCACTCCGTTTCGACATGCATCTGCTTTGTGCCCAGTCTGACCACACTTGAAACATTTTACTGCCGTAGGGCTCGTAAAGATCGTTCGACAGTTTTTCGCGCGATAACCCACTCGGTTGCACAGAAAACATCGCGGAATGCTCTCTGGTGCACGCTTCTTTTCTTCGGGAGCCAATTTCTTCGAATCATCGGGACAATCCTTCTTGACCTTGGCCAAATTAGTTCCTCCTTGCGCTTCTAAGAATTGATCAGCCAATTCAAGCATTCCTTCAAATGACTCCGCCTTCCTCTCTTTCAAATACAGCGACAGGCTTGGGTGGCAACTAGTAAGAAATTGTTCTTTAATTAGCAGCTCTCTAAGTTCATCGTACTCCTGTGCTGTCCCTGAAAGTTCAATCCATCTGTCGAAATAATGGCAAAGTCGGGCGGCATACTGCGTAGCTGTCTCACCATCAGCTGGCTTTCCTGTCCGAAATCTGTCCCGGAATCCTTCCACAGTGAATCTAAATCGCTTCAACAAAGCCGCTTTCACCTTTGCGTAGTTGGCTGCATCGGTCGGCGTCAGCCTACCGTACACACTGAGCGCTTCACCACTCAAGCAGGTACTCAAAGCCGTTGCCCATTGCTGTTCTGGCCAATTCTGGCTCCTCGCAATCGTCTCAAATCTGTGGAGGTACGCGTCTAGGTCGTCCTTCCTTTCATCAAACGCTACGAGCAGCTTGCTTGGGTTCAAGCGGAAGCCGTGATCTTCCCGTTCGCAGCTTTCAACTCTAGCTTGGACGGGAGTTTCGCTTCGCTGTTGCAAACGGAGCCGCTCGAGTTCAATTTCGTGCTGCCGCTGCCGTTCCCTTTCAGCCATCTCCGCTTCTCTTTCTTCTTTCAGTTGTCGCTCCCTCGCTTCTCTTTCGTCTCTCGCCCTTTCGGCTGCCAGCTTCTCTCTCTCCAACTCAGCTGCTTTTTCTTCCTTGGCCCTCTCAGCTGCCGACCTCTCTCTCTCCAACTCAGCTTCTTTTTCCGCTTTGGCTCTTTCGACCGCCAACCTCTCTCGTTCCAACTCAGCCGCTTTTTCTTCCTTGGCTCTCTCAGCTGCCAACCTATCTCTCTCCACCGCCTCTTTCTCCTTCTGGCTTACCCACTTCCGTAGTTCGGCGCCAGAAAGACCCATCTTCTCACCAAGAGCTACTAACTTTTCGAGATCCATTGTGTCTCACAAATAAAACCTTGCTGCGTGTAAAAGTATCTGCTCAACTCAGTCTATCGGAACACTCCACTGCACTCGTCAACGAGAACACTGAACAACACACAAAATCGTTCCGATAGCACTATCAACACTCGAGGCTCTTTCTCACTACTTTGGACACACTGTGCACCAAAAGGTCCTGTCGCGGACGCCAGATTAATTGTCACACCTGTCCCGTTTATTAGGGAGGCAATCGCCGGGCTAATTCCAAGGGTCGAAGTATCGGCCCCCCGAACCGCACCACGAAAGCGTGGACAATTTAGAAGTGGTCCTTTTGGGTGCGCCAGCGGACGCCGGCTGTGGCCCAAAGAACAAGTCGGAGCCGAGAGTTGATAAACAAACAAATTATATTCTCAATAATGGCAGATCGAAAATAATATACAAAAACGCACACTCCACAATAGTTGCATACAATATGTCACCAATCAAACCAATCAATCAACGTACTACACAATACAATCAGCCACACTGGAAACAACGGACACAGACAACAATACGCACTACAATGCAGTCGCATGCATTTAACAACCAAGACACTTAAGGACTAAAGAGTTAGAAAACCTGTTCAGTCCAAAGTCCTTGGGACAAAAGTCTGAATGATACTCTTCCGAGAATCACTCACTCAAAGTCCAGCGTTGTTGTCGTTCCGTAGCTCTCGTAGTTTCTCTTCCAGGAAACCTCGCGTCCTCAAATGGCCACTCTCCAAGCTTCAAGCTTCTTCGCCGGAAATCCGTCGGCTTCACACAAGCAGCTGTTGCCCGCGTCTTCGCTCGATAGCGGTAAACCCACGCTCTTGCCCGTAGCTCGAGCCGTCCCTACGGACCAAAAACTTCGCCGACTACACGGCGGAATCTCAACGCACTCTGGCGCTCACTTCCGTCTCCTCCTGTTCTGTCACTACGGGCAGAACCTTCGCCGACTCCACGGCGGAATTCCTACGCGCTCTGGCGTTAACTTCCGTCACCTCCTGATTTCTCGTCTCGGCTGCTCGGTTAAATACCTTGCGCGCGACTTTCCAGATGTTTCTCGTCATTTCGTCGGCGCGACACGCAGCGAAGGCTGGGGAGAGGCACGAGACGGTTCGACTGCCCTCTCCGGAGGATGATTCACTCGGTCTGACCCCGCCTCCTTCGTTCTAGAAAAATCGCGGTCTTGCTGGGCCGCCGATGTGGGGTGAGGAGGATCGTCTGCGAAGCCGTGCTTCGGCGGGGAGAGCGCGCGCCCGGGAGCCCTGGATGTTGGCTTTCTTTTTTTTTCTTTTTACCTCGCGGCGTTTCTGCCGCCCGTTGTCGCAAGGATTTGGCGGCGCGCTCTTGTTTAGCGCTCATTCTGTGACACCCCATGCCACGCATCGACGACGCCCTAGATTCCTTACAGGGTGCTGAATACTTTTCGAGCCTCGACATGCGTTCCGGCTATTGGCAAATCCCCATGCACGAAGATGATAAAGAAAAAACTGCGTTTGCAACCCCGGACGGCCTATACGAATTCATTGTTATGCCGTTCGGTCTATGCAATGCGCCCGCAACTTTTGAGCGCATGATTGACACCGTGCTGCGTGGCCTTAAATGGAAGACTTGCCTATGTTACCTTGATGACATTGTTGTCTTTTCATCGACGTTTCCTCAACATCTGCAACGCTTGGACGAGGTCTTTACTTGTCTTGCGGGCGCTGGTCTTCAAATTAACACCAAAAAGTGCCATTTCGCCAGCAGATCTATCAAGGTACTCGGTCATGTTGTGAGCAAGGACGGAATTCGCCCAGACCCTGATAAAACTGCTGCAGTGCTTCGCTTCCCTCGCCCTGACAAACCAAAAGATTTGCGAAGTTTCCTTGGTCTCGCATCTTATATTCGGCGATTCATACAAAACTTTGCCTCCATAGCCGCACCACTTCATAACCTACTTGCTTCCGGTATGCCCTTTCAGTGGTGTCAGGGATGTGAATCGGCTTTCGACAGGCTGAAGAGTGCCCTCACGACCGACCCTGTACTTGCTCATTTTCACGATGATGCACCGACCTTCCTGCACACAGACGCTAGTGGCCACGGTTTAGGAGCCGTGCTCCTGCAACGCGACAACTCTTCGCGAGAGCGAGTCGTTGCATACGCCAGCCGCGTCCTCTCCGCAGCCGAGAGGAACTACACGATCACCGAGCAGGAGTGCCTCGCCATCGTTTGGTCAGTACAGAAATTTTGTCCATATGTGCATGGCAGCCATTTCATCATTGTGACCGACCACCACGCTTTATGTTGGCTTTCGACACTCAAGAACTTGTCGGGACGCCTCGGACGCTGGATTCTACGCCTCCAAGAATATGATTTTGAGATCGTGTACAAGTGTAGCAGGAAGCATAGTGACGCCGATGCTCTTTCTCGCTGCCCACTACCAGCGACTCCACTCGGGGTTTCCGCCATCAATTTGCACAACACGCCCTCGGAGTCCACGTCTACGGCGGTTTCCTCTCTCGCCTCTATGGACCAGCTGCCTTCGGACGACCCGCACGATTTTCCTTCTCGACAGTTGGCTGACCCATACTGTCGACGCATTATAGGCTACCTCACTGGCCGTTCCCGTCCACCTAATGCAAGGCTCCGTCGCCAACTCTCGCAATTTCAGCTGGACAACTCGGTGCTGCACTGCAAAATTTACCATCCTGACGGTCAGCGCTGGGTTCCCGTTCTACCCCGATCGCTTCGGCCCGAAGTCCTCAGGGCACTTCATGACCATCCGACTGCTGGTCACCTTGGTTACCATAAAACCTACGATCGCCTTCGAAGTCGGTTTTATTGGCCAGGCATTACCACTAGTGTAGCTCGGTACGTCGGGTCCTGCACTACCTGCCAATGTAGAAAACTACCAACATCTGCTCCCGCCGGTACACTACAGCCTCTTCCGTGCCCAGCCACACCATTCGAAGTTGTAGGCGTCGATCTTTATGGCCCCCTACCAGTCAGTGCTGCTGGAAACCGGTGGATAGTAACAGCCATTGACCATTTGACGCGCTACGCCGAGACGGCATTCGTTACTACTGGTTCAGCTTCTGAGATTGCCGATTTCATCCTCCGAGCCATTATACTGCGTCATGGTGCTCCACGTGTGTTGCTCAGTGACCGTGGAAGGGCCTTTCTTTCACAACTAGTGAACGAACTTCTTCAGGCCTCCGGCACAACTCACAAGACTGCCTCTAGTTATCATCCCCAGACTAACGGCCTCACTGAGCGATTCCACCGCACTCTTGCTGACATGATCGCCGCCTATATTCAACCAGACCACAAAAACTGGGACGTTGTTCTACCATTCGTCACTTTCGCATACAATACGGCCATTCAGCGAACAACCGGCTACTCGCCATTTTACCTAGTTTATGGACGCTCCCCTACTTCTTTCCTGGACGTCTCCTTCTTTACCTGCCAAGCGAATTCATCTCCATCCTCTTCAGAGGAATACGTTTCACGACTCGCACAGTGCCGCCAACGAGCTCGTTTAAACACTGAAGCCCGCCAGCAAGACAGAAAGCTAGTTTATGATGAATCGCATCATGATGTATCCTTCTAACCTGGAGATGAAGTGCTCCTTTTGACGCCTGTTCGTACACCTGGTTTGTGTGACAAATTTCAGCCTCGGTTTATCGGGCCGTACACAGTTCTTGAAGAGACTTCACCAGTGAATTATCGCGTGACGCCACTTGTAGCCCCAGCAGATCGCCGTTATCGAACTACAGAGGTCGTCCATGTCTCCCGTATGAAGCCCTTCATGCGACGTTCTTTGTCCCCTTGACTTGCCGCGGCCAGGCTGGCCGCTTTCACGTGGGGGGAATTGATGTGGGCATTTAGTATACGCATCCTCTTCACCGGTACATTATCATCATTATCATGTGTGGCTCATGCATCCTCATCGTTGTCGCGTAGCATCATCATCTTGGCTCATTCATCGTAGCTGTCGGCTGCCGGTTCCTCGGGCCTAATAAAAGGTAATCCAAACCAAGACTTCATAATATTTCATTTTTATAAAGCTTTTGTCACCTCTTCGAGGTACCTAAATAATGTATCTTTAGCTATTGAATAATATGCAAAAATAATCAAGGGTACAAAAATGTTTTGCTTGCTTCTTCCGATCTGTTGCTTGTCGGAAAATGTGTACAAATGAGCTGTAACATGTTACAATATGCATATCTGTGAAATATACAGTAGGTTACAAAAAGCACAATTTTTTCATTGTTTTCACTAGAGTTGTGTAGCTGTATCACCTAGACGTAGCTCTACATTTCATGTGCCTGTTTGTTGCTCAATTTCATCTTGCACATAGGCGTGCGCACAAGAGTGGGGGCAGCCCCCCTCTCTCCCAACTTGTTAACTAAGACGGGGGCTACAAAATTGGAAGCTTACTTAACTAAGTAAGGGGGAGTGCCGTGGTGAACCTCCCTGCCACCCAAGTGTAGGAAAACCCTGCACACGCCTATGACTTTGCACCTCTGAGCATGAGCCCTCAATATAGTTCTCAGTTAAAGAAGAGGAATTTTAATGTGGAAGCTTTGTGTAAAACAAAGTTGTGGAATATAGACCCACTGTTGCATGCCGTAGTCATACATTTGGTGCCATTGGAATCATGAAAAGAGGTTATTCTGCAATATTGCCTTAGAGAAGCTGACTCAGCTGATTCCTCTGTTCGTGATAGCTGCAGCTTCTCTCCAATTACTGATCAATCAGCAGCCCTCTGAACTGATTTATAGTGGTTAGCTTTTTTTTTCAACGCAGCATGAAATCAAGGCTATGTGGTTCGACATTGAATCCAGAGGGATCATTTATTATAACTGATAAATGGATATCACTATTTAAAAAAGGCATAACTCATCAATTGTAATGTCTATTCATGTGCTGCACTAAAATGTATGCTTCGGCGCCTTCTAAGTTTTTTATGTTCTCTCTCGCAGGTTTTAAATACAGCAGCGGTGCCACCACGACGCTGCTATAAAAGACCCTATCATCAGTGCAAAGTCGAAAATAAATACAAATGCAGTTATTCCTGGAAATGTCTCATTTGGTGTTCCTTTGTTTGTTTGTACTTATAAAACAGGACTTTCGCAAGCATTGTAAACAAGAACGAACTAGCTCCATTTATTGTCTTATCCGAACTGAATTGCTTGACAATCACGGTAATGCGTGTTTCCAAATGCAGGCATTATATACTTGAAGCATTATTTATCGGCTTCGAAAGATTCTGATGTGTGAAAAACTATGATCTGTTCATTGGTGGAAGTGGTCTGATGGTATTTTCTTTACAATCCTGTAATTTGTGCACACTTTCATATTAATAATGAAGCGATTTATTGATCTGTTATTCAGCAAATGTTCTGTTGATGGCATAGGACCTTAGTCTACAACGCGACGTTTGATGTTGACCTAATGCATATGCTCGATAGCACTTCACTGGACAACGGCCATCAGAAACTCAGATGTCAGGACTCTATAGACTAACGCTAGCCAATGGTCATCAGAAACTCTCATGTCGGGCCTCTATAGACTTACGCTAGACTATAGTCATCAGAAACTCTAATGTCATAATTCTACAGACTTACGCTAGATTATAGTCATCAGAAACTCTAATGTCATAACTCTATAGACTAACGGTGGCCAGCTACTACTAGACTCACATTAGTTACGCATTAGAAAAGCGCTTTAGACTGACATTAGACAGTTTAAAGATTGTGATGTCGAATGACATTAGCCTGTTTATAAAAGTACATTAAATTCTTTCATAAGGGTGGATTATGTATATAATAAAGTTTTGTACTACTACTACTTGGTCGTGGTCTGGATTGGATAAACTTTTATTTTGGTCGTAGTTCACTGTTACAAATCAATGCTGAAATATGAGAACTGTACTTAATATTCAAAAGAGTTAGCCAATGTTGGTGGCATACGCTCTCCTGCTGACTTCTGCCCCAGACTTCTGTATACTTGATGTTCAAGTTCATCATCAAATTACGCAACCACTAATCAAACATCAACCAACCGATTTTCAATTTTGATCTTTCTCTGCCTCACTGCCTTCCGTTTGTTTCTTTCTTGCCATGCTTTCCTAAAATCATCAGTTCCCTTTATTTTTGTAGAACACAAGCATCAACATATAGGTCAGTGTTTCAGTACTGTCACGCATGCACTATACAGCGGCCACATGGCGAACACGAAACTTCTCAGCTTCCGCGGTTCTCGCCTCTGTTTTCTTTTTCTCCTCCCCCCCCCCCCCCTTTCACGCACGTGCGCTGGAGAACATGAGCGGGCGCGCGGCTCGATTTTTCTTGTGAAATATTGCTCACGAAATATTTCGTCCACGGTTGTTTTGATAGAAATGAGACAATAAAAAATTTATTGCAAAGTGCTCAACAGAAATATTGTTTACGAAATACTTCCCCGAAGGTATTTCAACAAAAATGAGTCAACAACTTGTGCGCCTTTTGTAATGGGTGCACAGGCGTATCAGCCGGGGGGGGGGGGGGGGGCTAGGTGGGCACAAGCCTTTGCCCCCTTTCTGAAAATACGTCGGGTTCAGCGTGAATAAAGTTCAAAGAATCTGTCTGGTTTGTATATATATATATATATATATATATATATATATATATATATATATATATATATATATATATATATATATATATATATATATATATATATATATATATATATATAGGCTGATGAGTGAGGAACGTTAGCCCCTTCCTGCTCGCGAATGAGTTCGGACGCCCGATGGCAATGACCGTTTGTGCCAACAAATATCACTGCGATATTACATGCTGCGCGGTGAAGCCTGCATACAGCAAGCGGGTGTTCGTGATCACCTATTTCCCTGAATTTCCAAGCGATGAAGTTATTTTCACGGTATTTACAAGCAGGCGCGTGGCTTTGAGGGAGGACACCTGTTCGCCCCGCCAACGACCCGAGTTCGATCTTCACTCGGACGTGGAAATATGTTTATTTTATTTGCATCATTTTTTTTATTTTTTCAGTCTCAGACAAGATGGCAATTTTTTTCGCTCACCACTGACGACGCCGACGCTGAACTATCTGTGAAACGGGTTCATTAATGCTACCACTTAAAAACCGCCTGGCCTGCGCAGAACGCGCAGAATATAGATAAGTAATGCTGCAGAAGAGCGGCCTTTCTTTAGGGCCTTTTAGAGGGGAAGCTCCTTGGGGTTTGGGTCGGTTCCTCCTCCGTCCGTATATAACATACATGTAGCCACTTCTAGTTTATGAATTGCTCGCTAGATGGCATTGCCAGAATACGTTTTTAGAAACACCACTAGACGGTGTTAGTTGTTTTTGTATAGTTGGCGTATCAAGAGGATAGGTGGCGCTCTTGTAATAAAAAAACTACAGCTTATTCACGTAGTAAATGATGATGAGTGGGGCGAAGCATCCATCCATCTATCCGATGCGTGCTCTAGTGTGCTAAGAACGGGCGGACGGACGAACGTACGAACTGACATACAGACAGACAGACACAGAGACGAACAAACAGACAGACATACATACAGACGGACGGACGGACGGACGGACGGACGGACGGACGGACGGACGGACAGGCGGATGCTTCACCCCAATCATTATAATTCACTCCTTAGATAGGCTGTGAACTTTTTTACCATGCTTTGGGTAACTATACTAAAAGCACATGGGCAGAGTACGCCATTATTTTCATACCACTGTGCCATTCATCATCGTAATTTTTTGTAGTAGGGAGGCATTCCTTGTTTGTTTTTCCTTTAAGAACAATGGCACGTACTAGTGGCTAAGGTAGTCTAGAGGCTAAGGTGGTCTAGTGGCTAAGGTACTCGGCTGCTTAACCGCAGGTCACGGGATCGAATCTCGGCTGCGGCGGCTGCATTTCCGATGGAGGCGGAAACGTTGTACGCCCGTGTGCTCAGATTTGGGTGCATTAAAGAACCCCAGGCGGTCGAAATTTCCGGAGCCCTCCACTACGGCGTCTCTCATAATCATATGGTGGTATTTGGACGTTAAACCCTGCAAATCAATCAATCAAAACACTTTATTACGCATATGAACGCGATTTCTTGCCCGACATGAAGCTTGCCTCAATTGGCATAACAGTTTTCAGCACCGGTGTAGCTCAGTGATAGAATGCTCGGCTGCCCTGCAGAGGGCCCGGATTCGAATCCCATTCTGTACTCGGCAGTTCTTACTTTTACCTGTTATTTTTATTTCGCGCGATAGTGGTTACGAACTCCGGTTGGGGCTACGCATAACTACGGCACCAAAAGGAACACTCGTTGTGACCCTTAAAAGCTTTCGCTGTAAAAGGAGACCTACGCGGTAAGCTGTTAACCAGCAATATTTCTGCCCAGCTGTTATCGGTTTAAGAAAAGTTTATCCGAGGCATCTTTCAACGCACCCAGTGCGTCTATTGCATTCCATCAACACTATTACCACCATTGATTGATTTGATTGATATGTGGGGTTCACCGTCCCAAGACCACGATATGATCGTGAGAGACGCCGTAGTCGAGGACTCCGGAAATTTCGACCGCCTGGGGTTCTTTTACGTGCACCCAAATCTGAGTACACGGGCCTACAACATTTCCGCCTCCATCGGAATTGCAGCCGCCGCCGCCGGGATTCGATCCCGTGACCTGCGGGTCAGCAGCCGAGTACCTTAGCCACTAGACCACCCCGGCGGGGCAGCCCTATTACCACCAAACATTACCCCAATTACCCCCCAAAATGAATTCATTCTTTTTATACATAGTTTATAAATCAATCCTAATATTTAAGCTGTACATTACACATTCAAGTATAACTATCGCCTAACGAGTGTCCCTCCATAAAATACATTTCCTCGATGGATTCATACTTGATCCGACGGGACACCTGAAGGTCTCTTGGAACTTCCGGTTGTTCCATAATGGCACGTTCGTCAACAAAGCAGCTAACGTGCTTTCTGTAGTGTTGTCAGCTGATGAATCTTCACAAAAGCTGAGGGCGTAGTACACAAAAAAGAGATGGTAAATGCTATATGTCTGGAAGGTCTCGAAGCGCACGTCGAGGTGTTTTTCTTCTTGCAACAGATCAATGGCAGGCTTCATGGCAGCAGTGTACTGGAGCAGCTCTAACGCCCCCAGCTGGCGTACGCCGTACTGCTGGAAGCATAGTTGAGTCACCGCTAAAAAAGAACTAGACATGTCGGGCCACCATACACGGCTGGCAACAGCACCCGCGCTGCTCCGGCTGGCCACGCTGGTCATCAGCATCTGAAGAAAGCAACGGACAATGCGCACTCCAGAGCTTGATAGTTGTAGGCTTCCGAGGCTGTTGTCGGCTAACTGCGTAAAATTAAATAACAATACCGGAACATACACCGTGTTGCCGTCCAGGGTGCAGTCATGATCGAAAGCCGATCCATGCCAACGGTCGGCTTCTTCTCGGCGCAAGCTCTCGGTGAAGCTGTGACTGTGTAAAGTATAAAAAGAACGCAGGCTCTGACCACGGACGACTCGAGGTAGTGAAGTCACATAACCTTCAAACTTTTCGTGGTTCTTCAGCCAGCTAGGTCGAAACAGACGGAAACGAGTGCTGTTGAGCAAGAGGTCAGCTCGAGCTTGGGAGTCGCGGTCGAGTACTGCAAGCCTGGAGAGGCTCCTTACAAGCTGAAGGCGCAGCGATTCCAAGAGCCGCTGGACCATGTCGACGACAAAGTGCGTCTTCAAGGCAAGTTCACTGGCGTAAAAGAACAAGTCCGGCAATGCTCGCTCTACCGACCGCACACAGAGCTTCCATCGAGGCAACGAAGACCTAGGGTGGCCGTAGATGTGTTGGACTAAGGTATGGACCAATGGCCTTCCTGACGAGGGTGCATATGCAGCCACTGCGATCATAAGGCGGATACCGAGGTAGTTCATGACAATGTAGTGGTCTGTATTCCTCAACAAGGTGACGAGTGCGTCGAAGAAAGCCGGCGATTGAATGAGCAGTTCTGTGTGTCCACCAGAGTACAGGGGTGACTCACTGTTTAAGAACAATTCGACACAGAAAGTAGACAGTTCTGGCTGTGTTTTCAGAAGCACCACGCGACGAGTCGGCAGTCCTACTGACACGGTGTAGGTGTACACAAGCATTTCAAGGCGCGACGCAAACGAAGCCACTTCGAGAGAGTACGCCGTTGGATTTCGCTGCTTTTTTAGGGCGGTAATACCATCAAATGCAGTGCTGTTGTAGAACTCGGTCACCTGCGCCTGGTCGCCGCCCTTGGGTGCCAACATATTAGGCATTCCGACGCTCAGGATGTCCACGTCACCTTTTGTCGGATGTGCAGTGGCTCGTATGCTGAGCAAGGCCTCAGCGCCAGTCATCTTCAATACCCTGGCGGCAATTTTCCACAGCGATGTGCTGTTGCGCGGTGTAAAGCTAAAGGGGAAACCTTCTAGGCTGACCAACCAGAGTAGCTCCAGCATCGGATTCCAGTCGGCTAGGTCCAGTTGACGTGTGTCCATGCACTCATAAAAAAGTGCCTTGAGCGTAGCAAGGTTCTCTGGAGAGCTACTGCGCTGAAGGACCCTATGCACGCTTTGTTCCAGTTGGTGGTCCAGCTCGTCGGAGGCTGCGGCCGCAACGTTCATTTTGGTGGCATCGCCATCACCCTTCCAGCGACTGCAAACGAAGTGATAAAAGTCCTCACAGGGATCCAAATCCCAGGACAAGAGCCCTTTGAGGTAAGCTCCGTCGCGCTTGCACGCTGGTGTTGAACAAGTGTCATACTCCTCTTCGGTAGCATCTTGAGTGACTAAACTTCCGTTTTTAGCAACCAGGAATGATCCGGGCATGCGTGGCGTAAACGACTGAAGCTTCTCCACTGTGCTGACTTTGCTATACAAAAACGTTGCCGATACACATGCAAATAAAGCCAAAGCAACGAGCAGAACACCGAGGCACATCGCTGCCTTCTTTTTGAAAAGAAGTATGCGTTTGAAAGGTTGCTGTTCTTCCACTGCTGGGGACTCACTCAACAATAGCGCGGTGCCGGTTTCTTGGCATTCGAAGTCAGAACAGCCTTGACCTACAAGGTGAGGAGAGACTTGGGCTCGTTGCGGGGTAGTGCTTGCCGAAGCTATTCCAGACGCACCAAGTCCCGAAGCTTTAAGCAAAGGTTTGCCTCTTCGAGTCCGCCCTGTGGGAGATGAACGCTCCTGGGGGGCTAGCTTCGACGCCTCCGGATATCGCACATGATCAAAACTCAGCGACCGAACATAATTTTGGCTCGCCTCTTGTGGAACCGTGTTACGGTTGCTGGGAGGCCGTAAGTTCTTGCCCAAACCACCTTTCCGCATTTCATGGTATACATACGTTGTGATTGGTGTTAACGTAGCGTCAAGATCTCTCACCGGTGACAACCGTTCAATTGCTTTCCGCAACGATTGAAGTGTTTTGGGGCTCTCTGAGCAGTCTCCGATTGCTCGGTTCCATGAAGGATCAGACACCCTCGAGTAGGTACCACAATCTTGGTAAACTTGAGAAGCTGGCGGCATGCAATCGTATGGTAGTTCCTCGACAAGACCAACACTAATTCCCTTAAGTCCTGGCGTTTCGGCATGGAAAAGCTTCAACAGGCCGCCTTCATGCGAGCCGACCTTCTTTCCTTTGACATCCTTCCTTTATCTGCCAAGGGCGCCGCCACTCTCGAAAAGCGAGTCTTCAATTTACTTCGCCGCGCCGATCCCTCGCCCTTTATACTTTCAGGCAGGTGAAAAGGCCCCACTAGACTGGACCAAGTGCTTCTGCTCGAGCTGCTTCCATGATCTGCGACCATTGCGCTTCGCAGCATCAGCGCACTTAGACTTCTTGCCAGCAAGGCTTCGGTGACTGTCGAGATCGTCAGACTGATTGTCTGTTGGCCCCGAACTATTGAAGCTCACCTTTGTGCGGTTGAAGCGCACCCTCCCAGGAGAATCGTACCATAGAAGCCGAGCCTCCTCCTCCGGTGCATAGCTTGGATGGTCACCGTCGTGCGGCAATGGTTTCTGGTTCTGCCCTCTTGGTTGAGTCCACGAAACACGGCACCGTGGCGTCTCATCCTCGCAGAGCCTTGTCGGTCGACCCGTTGCACAAACTGAAGTGGCTCGCCGGACGTTGTGTGGTCGACGCAGCAAGCTCGTGTCGTCCAAGAACAGCCTCCGGCGCGCTTTGTCGAGCCTAGAAAGCCGTTCCATAGCCTCAATACTCGTGTGAATCGCTAGCACGGCAGCCTGCTGTTGTTGTTGTTGTTGCCCCTTCGCACTGGCACATACCCACTATGGGGGATTGGCCATGAAATCTAGAAGTATCCTATATGAGATATATTAAAAGGTTTATCCTTAATGAAAAAACTAATGATGTAATAGAAAATAATAATTAACTAAAAAGGAATATTAAACTAAACAAATAATTGAAGATTGAATCAAGAAGAGAAAAGGTGAGGTAATACTACAGTGGAAGACAGAAATTTTGAGTAGACCAGACAATCGAGCTTATCTCACCCGGTCACAATCAAATGAATATGCAAATTTCATTCAAAATTAGACAAGTGTCTTCAGAAATATATTTAAGCAGGCATTATTATGACATGCGCTTTGATTCTCGAATGAAATTGCATACAGCATCGAATACGCTCCTGTGGCAATGTCCCAAGCTAAAGGCACCGAAACTTAGAACATTATCTGCAGTTAAATTTAAACCTACTGCTTGAAACGGAAACAATAGAGCATTACTTTATAACATGTAAAAACTATTCATTAATTAGGAAAAGACTTTTAATTGTTCCGTTTCAAGCAGTAGGCAGCCTGCTTGCTTGCTTGCTTCTTCTTCTTCTTGTCCTCGTGCAGCACGAGGAGCAGAGCACCAACCATTTTCTTCTTCGTCTCGTCTCATGGCTCATACTCATTGAGTTTCGTACAATATTACCTAGAGGAGAATCTGGCGCTAGTATCTAAGCGGGCCGCTTCAGCCAAGAATAATCTAGTAACGTTGACTTCAGCGGCATTTTACCCCCATCGGAATTATGGGAAGTACCTGCTTTATAAATTAACCTGCTTTGGATGGATTGCGTTCTTGGGAGTCACGATGCCTGTTTTCCGAGTGTAAAACAGAGTGCTATGAAGGTATATCCAACTTAAACTTGCTTCATTCTTCTGTGCGCAAACTTTATTGCAGACAATTTTTGTGACCACTTGCTAGAAGTGAAACCTGGTCAAATTTAACTACCAGGGTATACGTTGCTCTGCCATTGCGTTCCAGATTTGGCATCAAGATTGAATGAATTATTTTTTACAGCACTTGAAAACAAACATGCCTGTTTTAAGCGGCGAAGCTCGTAAAGGCGTGGGTCTGTCCATCTCTTTATGTACGCGACCACCTACAGTTCCACCTTTGCAAACTGCCTACTACTTCCTCTTTGCAAGCATCCCACTACGCCCCATCACCAATCGACCAGTTCGCCGACCAAAGCCGTTACAATGAAGGGGGAACGGAAGTGGCGTATAGTTAACGTTCACGAATAATAAAATTTATTGTATTAATATATACAGTGTTTGTCAGGTCTTTGATGCTGTAGTGGGTGATATTCGCGGATGGTTCACGGTTTAACGACGAAACCTCCCAGCGCTTCGCCACACTCATCATCACTCACTCCGTGGATATGATTTGATTGTTTTTCTGGAAGCTACGCATTACGTATTCATGGAAATAACGGAACAGTCTAAAGCGAGAATCACTTAACGTATCATGTGCTACGATTTCAGGTGCGTCTGTCCAAGTCGTCTGCCCCCAACGCACCTGTCGTTTTGTAGTGAAATCGAGTCAGAAGAGCGGGAAGATCCGTCTACTTAGCTTCGCCGCCATTTCACGATCAATTTGAACTACCTTTATCAAGACGCACTATCAAAAAGACGCGAATTCTATGTAATATCCTGCAATGCGTGGGATTCTATATCTATGCGCAGCGGTGAGTGGACGAGGCCTCGCTTGAACTGTCAAACACAACCTGTGAAGCTCCAACGTCGCAGGAAATCAAGAGACCTAACGGTGTTCAGCCTCTTTGAACAACAAAGGCGCTGCTTCAGTGCTTTGCACCACACCCCACTACCCACTCTGCGCGAATAACCAAACTGAAACTGTAAAGAAATATCCACAGAAATTCCGCTAGCTAAGGCAATCCAGTTAGAAGCCTGTACTTCTAATAATTCCTTTTGGGGTACACGATTGTATTGCCGGATTCCTCTCTAGGTATTATTTATGAAACTTTATGCTCATACCGAATGCATTTGATTGGCCGAATCGTCGGTGAAGTTTTACAGTATTTTATTTACTTTATTACTCACATAGGCTGGAATTACCTTGTGTAACCAATTTATGTACGAAATATTGGTAACAAAATATTTAAAAGATGGATAATTCAGCAATATATTTTCTACAATTTCTGATGCATTTCTCAATGGTGAAGAACACACCCCTGTGACTGTAGTCCAGAGTAGAGCCACTAAAAGGAAGAAGCACTTCTGTAATGAGGAGCAAACCATGAGTCATTACTTTTTATCTTATCGGCACTTCACGACATTAAGAAAAAAAATTCATAGTACCACCTCTACGAGATATCAGTCTGGAAGTATCAGAATAAGTGTTTTTTTATTTTTTTTTAGGGGCGAAGCTCCTTAGGGTATGGGTCTGTCCTTCCTCCGATAGTGTACGTAGCCTTCGGTGACACATACCCGAAACAACAGTCCTTAGAATGTCCGCTGGATGGCGTCACTTGTATACGATGAATACATGACGAAAAGATGTGAGATGGCTCTTTTTGGATTGTGCACTAGAGTAAGGCAAGTATTTCTTTAGCTTTTCAAATAAAGGGACCGTGCACAAAGTTCAAGGGAATCTCTAGTAGTTTTATGTAGGTAAAAAAAAACGTTTATTTTAATATATTTTGCCAAGTAGGTGAAGGAAGGTGTACAAAATGAGTTGGCTATTTTCTAAATCTCTTCTTTCACACCGATACTATTCAGGCACATCGGTAGATAAAACCGGATGTTATCAAGGGCTTGTGTTTGTAAACAGTGAAAAGGTCTATAAGGGGCCTGTTGTGTTGTACACGCTGTATTCGCTTGGCGTAACGCAGGTAAAACGACGTGCGAAAATTGAAAAAAAATGTGGGGAGGGGGGGGGCAAGCAAAACAAGAAATGATCAGATAGAAAGAGAGGGGGCAAAGGGACGTAAAATAGAAATATAAAAGAATGTAAAACTGCAAAAGTGAAAGCGAAAGAAAGAGAGGAGGAAAAAGGACAGACCTAGGAAAAACAAAGAAAGCTGCCCACTTTTGCACTGCCTTCAGACTTCATATCGCTAGTGCAAAGCTGTCTTAATTACTTTCAAAGACGATAGTCTTTCTTGGGGACCTTCGACGCAAACATTTTGGTCTGTCTGTCTGTTTGTGTTTAAAAAAAGTTGTGAACGATTTAGAGTACTTGGTACTCTACTATGGCAGAGCATAGAGCCGTCCCGTGAGCCTTTAACTTGATGAGGCCCAGTGCAATTTATCAGGAGAAATCGCTTGTCCGCCCTTAACGGTACCCTAAACGGCACCAAAGTGCCCAAACGACCCTCCAAACGTCCGACTCCATCCGCAGCGCCCACCAATAATGCTCAAGATTCAGCGTTCATACTTCTGTGATTGTTCATTAAAAATCAAATATTGCGCATATCTGAGGCACCATAACAACACCTCAATAATCTGAATGTGTGTCTCTTACTAGAAAAAACATACATAAGTAATTATAAGGACCATAGCGTTTATCACGTCCCGCTGACCAGGCAGCGCTTGCAGGAGACGGCAAATGTTTCCAACGCTTTGCTACGACGACACGGTGGTGGCACCTACCCGTCGCCTTGCGTCCTACACCTTATCACCTCCGAGACGGGCGCGCAGGGCGCGCGCGCTTCGTTTTCCAAGATAAATGCTAGATAGCGCTCATGCCTCACCTGTGACCTGACTTGATGCGCTCGTTCACCTCCGCTGCACGCTCGAGGCACTCTAACGCAGTGCCTCCAGAATATCATTCACCGATTTTTGCGCAAAACATGAAATAAACGTTTTGTTCACTCTCTACAGACGCAAGACTATCGTCATTCGACGATATTTGCAGATTAACATATAAATACTGGGCCAAACTTTTTAACATTCTTTCATGCAGTCTTCTTTTCTCTGTGCGTGTACATTATAAGTCTGTGTGACTGTGTGATACTTGCACTATATGAATATTTTTTCGCTCAGTAAAGCATCAAGTGGCGAATAACGTACGCTTGGAGATGTAAGCCAATTATAACGTCATGGAGTCACATTTGTTTTGTTTCAACAGTTGCTCTGCTAATAAACTGTAGAAAGACTGGAAGCTGGGCCAGTTGATGACGTATATATATATATTGTTAAGGCGTTTAATAGCCGGTCCACAGCGAGCAAGCACAATGGCGACAGTAACGGCCAAGCACGGGCTCTCAGTGCGAGCGGCGTCCTTGTTGGGTAGCCCCACTAGAAGGTACGCAAGAGTTCGACCCATTTCATAGTTCGGAGGCTTCGCTACAATTACCCCGGGGTCGAAGAGGGAGCCGCCTGGCGACCTAACAGCTTGTTATTGTGAGCGGGTCATAATAAGCCTTCAGGCGCTCCACGTTGACGATGTCTCGCCCACGGCGGCGCATGTCCGAAGATTGTTCAACGGGTTCGATCAGATAGTTGACGGGTGAGGTGCGCTCGATGACACGGTAGGGGCCTTCGTATTTGGGACGTAGTTGGAAGAGAGGCCAGCGGCAGAGGTCGGAATCGAGAGCCATACAAGCGCACCAGGAAGGAACGTGGGCTCAGAAGTGGTGCTGGCATCACGGATACTCTTCTGCCGCTCTTGCTCTTGCGTCGTAAAAGTCTTGGCAAGCTCGCGACACTCTTCAGCAAGCCTGGCTGTCTCGGAAATAGGTGTACACTCAGATGGATCCGGCGTGTACGGGAGTATCGTGTCCATGGTGTGCGACGGGTGCCTTCCGTACAGCAAGTAGAAAGGTGAAAAACCAGTCGTGCTCTGAGGGGCGGTGTTGTAGGCATAGGTGACGAAGGGCAGTATATTATCCCAATTAGTGTGGTTGGCAGCGACGTACATAGAAAGCATGTCGCCGAGGGTGCGGTTAAAGCGTTCGGTGAGGCCATTCGTCTGTGGGTGGTAAGCAGTAGTTTTGCGGTGGACAGAATGGCACTCCGTCAGAATGGCTTCGACGACTTCCGACAAGAAGACACGGCCTCGATCGCTGAGAAGCTCTTGGGGTGGTCCGTGGCGCAGTATAAATCGATGCAACAGGAAGGACGCAACATCGCGCGCAGCAGCCGCAGGGAGAGCGGCGGTTTCGGCGTATCGCGTTAAATGGTCAACGGCAACGATGGCCCAGCGGTTACCAGCCGACGTCAGAGGAAGTGGTCCATACAAATCGATACCTACGCGCCCAAAGGGACGGTCAGGGCAAGGTAACGGTTGTAGACTGGCGTGCGACATGTGAGCTGACGGTTTACGGCGTTGGCAAGTGAGGCAAGAGCGAACGAACTGCTGCACATAGCGGTACATCCCGCGCCAGAAGTAGCGTTGTCGAATGCGATGGTAGGTTTTGAATACCCCAGAGTGCGCGCATTGCGGATCAGAATGGAAGGATTCACATATCTCTGACCGCAGACTGCGGGGTATCACGAGTAACCACTGCCGGCCGTCGGCGTCGTAATTGCGTCGGTGTAGAAGGCCGTCACGAATGGCGAAATGGCGAGCTTGACGACGCAATGCACGTGTGGATGGCGTTGCGGATGGATCAGAGAGCAAGTCGATCAGCGGGCCGATCCAATTATCCTTTCGCTGTTCGGTAGCGATTATGTCAACGTCAATGACAGAAACAGCAGCCGAGGATACTGAGCAGAGCACATCACCTTCAGGCAGAGGGGAGCGCGAGAGGGCGTCGGCATCAGCATGCTGGCGTCCATTGCGGTACAGCACGCGGATGTCGTAGTCTTGTAAACGAAGAGCCCAACGGGCGAGACGGCCTGAGGGATCCTTCAACGATGAAAGCCAGCATAGTGCATGATGGTCGGTGACGACATCGAATGGGCGACCATACAAATACGGTCGAAACTTTGTAAGAGCCCAGACGATCGCCAGGCACTCTTTCTCCGTGACGGTGTAGTTTGTCTCAGCTCTCGTGAGCGTACGGCTTGCATATGCTACGACATATTCAGGGAATCCGGGTTTGCGCTGCGCCAGGACAGCGCCGAGGCCTACACCGCTGGCGTCTGTGTGCACCTCCGTCGGGGCCGTAGGGTCGTAGTGGCGTAGAATGGGAGGAGATGTCAACACATGGCGGAGCTTCGCGAACGCGTCGTCGCACTCAGACGACCACGAATTGAGGGACCCGTTACTTCCAAGGAGCTTCGTCAGCGGTGATATGATCGTGGCAAAGTTTCGTATGAAGCGTCGGAAGTACGAGCACAGGCCCACGAAACTACGCAGTTCTTTGACGGACGCTGGTTTGGGGAATTCGGCCACGGCCCGAAGCTTGGCTGGGTCAGGAAGAATGCCATCCTTGGACACGACGTACCCAAGGATGGTGAGTTGCCGTGCTGCAAAGCGGCACTTCTTCAGATTTAGTTGCAAGCCGGCATTGCTGACACGTGCAAAAACTTCTTTCAGACGTTGGAGGTGCGTAGAGAAATCTGGAGCGAACACCACAACGTCATCGAGGTAACACAAGCACGTGTGCCATTTCAAGTTGCGCAGAACGGTGTCCATCATGCGCTCAAAGGTCGCAGGTGCATTACATAGACCAAACGGCATGACGTTGAATTCGTACAAGCCGTCGGGTGTGATGAACGCAGTCTTCGGTCGAGCGTCATCAGCCATGGGTACTTGCCAGTACCCCGAGCGCAGATCGAGAGAAGAAAAAAATTCGGCTCCGTGAAGGCTGTCAATTGCGTCATCGATGCGCGGCAGTGGGTAAACGTCCTTGCGAGTGATTTTATTGAGCCGTCTGTAGTCTACACAGAACCGCGCAGAACCATCTTTCTTCGCAACAAGAACAACTGGAGACGCCCATGGACTGTCCGAGGGCCGAATAACATCGCGTCTGAGCATATCATCAACCTGCTCGTTAATTTCCCGACGTTCAGCAGGCGACACGCGGTAGGGACGTTGTCGTAATGGTGGATGGGCGCCAGTGTCGATACGATGCGTAACAGCGGACGCACGACCGAGAGAGCTTCGCCCGACATCGAAAGAAGAACGATATTCTCGCAACAGGTTCAGAAGCTGGGAACGCTGTACCGACGTGAGGTTGTCATCAATGCAAGGGCCAAATACATCAGGAGATGACGAATCAGAAGTGGAAACAGCACTGATGGTACGCAAATCGGAACAACGAGAGTCATCAGGTACGTCCAGGACTTGTGCGTTATCCACTGGTTCCACTCTGCCGAGACATTCCCCTCGAACCAAGGTAACAGTGTACGGGGATGGGTTGGTCACGAAAATAGAGGCGTTGCCCTGGGTGATTTGCACGGTCGCGAATGGTACTAGCAACCCTTTCCTTCGGCAAGCACGGTCGGATGGCGAAACGAGTGCAATTGTGTCGGAGAGTCCAGCGCAGTAGACAGATACACCCATCGTGGAGCTTGGAGGCACTATGGTATCGTCTTTCACGAGAATCTTGCTCACTTTCGAAGAACTGTCTTCCGGCGTCAAATGCGAGAAGGGGGAGAGTTCAATTTCGGCGGCGGCACAATGGATGACGGCGTCGTTGCGGGAGAGAAAATCCCACCCCAGGATGACGTCATGAGAGCATGCGGGAATGATGATGAATTGGGCGACATACAGAACGTCCTGAACGACAACGCGAGCTGTGCACCCTGCTGTAGGATGGATACGATGCAAACCGGCGGTACGAAGGGACAATCCAGAAATTGGCGTCGTCACTTTACGAAGCAAGCGGCAAAATTTTTCGTCCATAACGGATACTGCAGCTCCTGTGTCAATAAGAGCAGATGCGTGAACACCGTCCACAAGCACGTCAATGACATTAAATGGGCGGCTCTGAGGGCTTTCACAATGCGATAGCATCGCAGTCCTTGCCTCGGGGACTGCGACGACTAGTTTTCCCGCTCGTGAGCAGCTGAACTTGGCCGCATGGGGGACGGGGAACGACGTCGTGGAGACGGTGACCTACGAGAAGATGAAGCTAGGCGAGTTGGCGGTGGCATAGACGGCGTTTCCTCGTGATAGGTACGCCTAATCTGGCCAGCAACAGGCGACGAGATATGGGGCGTCTGTACGCGAGTGCAATAACGTGCTACGTGGCCGGCGTAACCGCAGGCAAAGCAAATGGGCCGGTTGTCGGATGTGCGCCATCGGTTCGCCGGGGTAGGTCTTGTCCATGACGCAAGAGCCGATGGACGGAACGGTGGCTGGAAAGGCTGCAGGGGGTGCTGGAGCTGAGTCTGAGAGGTCACGTCAACATACGTAGCCGGCATACCCGCTGCAAAGGATGGAGGTCGTGCGGCAGCTTCGGCGTAAGTCAGTGGGGCGGGCGCTTGAACGACTGGAGGCGGCCTGGCGACCACTTGGGCGTAACTTGGGGGTACAGGAGCCGGAAGCTGTTGTGGGTGGTACGCAGGCATAACCTCCGCTATTTCCTGCTCAATCGCTCGGCGGATGGGGGGGGAAATGGTAGTGGCCGATTGTTGAGCAGCCGGTGGGTGGGCGAAGGGCAGGAGAGAGAACTGCCGTGCGATTTCCTCACGTATGAAGGACTTGAGGTCTGCCAGCAGTGCCACCTGGTCACAGCTCGCCTCCAAGCCTGCAAGCCCTGCATCTCGTGGTGTGGAGCGACGGGTCATCGAACGCTGCCGGCGGAGCTCCTCGTAGCTCTGGCACAGCGTGATGACCTCAGCTACTGTGCCTGGGTTTTTGGCCAGCAGCATCGTGAAGGCATCATCGGCAATGCCCTTCATGACGTTCCGGATCTTGTCTGATTCGGACATGCTGTCGTTGCATTTCTTGCATAGGTCCAAGACGTCTTCAATGTAGCTGGTGAATGATTCACCGGCCTGCTGAGCGCGTTCGCGTAAGCGCTGCTCGGCTTGCAGCTTACGAACGGCAGGGCGGCCAAAAACGTTGGTGACAGCGGTCTTAAAATCGGGCCAGGTTGCGAAATCAGACGCGTGGTTGTTATACCACATGCCGGCCACACCCGCGAGGTAGAAAACCAGGTTGCCGAGTTTACCTGCCTCGTCCCAATGATTGGGGACGCTGACGCGTTCGTACATGACGAGCCAGTCCTCGACGTCGGTGCCATCCGCGCCGGTGAAGACAGGTGGGTCGCGGATGCGGGGGACACCGGAACATGGCGTCGGCGCAGGAGGAAGCGTTTGCTGGGCGGCGTCTTGTTGCATGGTTGAAGGCACGGTACGCACCTCCACCAGCACCTCCACCAGCACCTCCACCAAAATGTTAAGGCGTTTAATAGCCGGTCCACAGCGAGCAAGCACAATGGCGACAGTAACGGCCAAGCACGGGCTCTCAGTGCGAGCGGCGTCCTTGTTGGGTAGCCCCACTAGAAGGTACGCAAGAGTTCGACCCATTTCATAGTTCGGAGGCTTCGCTACAATTTATATATATATATATATATATATATATATATATATATATATATATATATATATATATATATATATCATCACCATCAGCCCGACTACGTCCACTGCAGGACAAAGGCCTCTCCCATGTTCCACCAGTTAACCCGGTCCTGTGCTTGCTGCTGCCAATTTATACCCGCAAACTTCTTAATCTCGTCTGCCCACCTAACCTTCTGTCTCCCCCTAACCCGCTTCCCTTCTCTGGGAATCCAGTTAGTTACCCTTAATGACCAGCGGTTATCCTGTCTACGCGCTACATGCCCGGCCCATGTCCATTTCCTCTTGTTTATTTCAACTATGATATCCTTAACCCCCGTTTGTTCCCTAATCCACCCTGCTCTCTTATTGTCTCTTAAAGTTACACCTACCATTTTTCTTTCCATTGCTCGCTGCGTCATCCTCAATTTGAGCTGAACCCTCTTTGTAAGTCTCCAGGTTTCTGCTCCGTAGCTAAGTACCGGCAAGATACAGCTGTTATATACCTTTCTCTTGAGGGATAGTGGCAATCTACCTGTCATAATTTGAGAGTGCTTGCCGAATGTGCTCAATCCCATTCTTATTCTTCTAGTTACTTCAATCTCGTGGTTAGGCTCTGCGGTTATTACCTGCCCTCAAGTGCACTATTACCTATCTCGAAGCGCTGCTCCTTTCCGAGGTTGTTGTACATTACTTTCGTTTTCTACAGATTAACTTTAAGACCAACCTTTCTGCTCTCCTTGTCTAACTCCGTAATCATGAGTTGCAATTCGTCCCCTGAGTTACTCAGCAATGCAATGTCATCGGCGAAGCGCAGGTCACTAAGGTATTCTCCATTAACTCTTATCCCTAACTGTTCCCATTCTAGGCTTCTGAAAACCTCATGTAAGCAAGCGGTAAATAGCATTGGGGAGATTGTTTCTCCTACCTTACACCCTTCTTGATTGGTATTCTGTTGCTTTCTTTATGAAGCACTATGGTAGCAGTTGATCCCCTGTAGATTTCTTCCAGGATGTTTATATATACTTCATCGACGCCTTGATTCCGCAGTGTCTGCATGACGGCTGATATTTCTACTGAATCAAACGCCTTCTCGTAATCTATGAAGGCTATGTATAGTGGTTGGTTATACTCTGAGCATTTCTCTATTACCTGATTGATAGTATGAATGTGGTCAATTGTTGAGTAGCCTGTTCGAAATCCTGCTTGTTCCTTTGGTTGATTGAATTCTAATGCTTTCTTTACTCTGTTAGCAATTACCTTTGTAAATAGCTTGTATACTACAGAGAGCAAGCTGATCGGCCTGTAATTCTTCAAGTCCTTGTCATCTCCTTTCTTATGTATTAAGATGATGTTAGCGTTCTTCCAAGACTCTGGTACCCTTCCCGTCAGGAGACACCTCGTAAACAGGGTGGCTAGTTTTTCTAACACAATCTGTCCTCCATCTTTCACCAGATCTGATGTTACCTGATCCTCACCAGCAGCTTTGCATCTTTGCATGCTCTCCAAAGCTTTTCTGACTTCTTCTATCATTACTGGTGGGGTGTCATCTGGGTTACTGCTAGTTCTTATAGTATTAAGGTCGTGGTTGTCTCGGCTGCTGTACAGATCTCTGTAAAACTCCTCCGCTATTTTAACTATCCTATCCATATTGGTAGTTATTTCGCCTTTGTCCCTTAGTGCATACATCAGACTTTTGCCTATTCCAAGTTTCCTCTTCACTGCTTTGACGCTTCCTCCGTTTTTCAGAGCGTGTTCAATTCTCTCCATGTTATACCTTCTTACATCGCATACTTTACGCCTAATAATCAACTTTGAAAGCTCTGCCAGTTCTATTTTGTCTGTTGTACTTGACACTTTCATGCTTTGACGCTTCTTAATTAGGTTCTTCGTTTCCTGGGAAAGCTTGCCAGTGTCCTGTCTAACTACCCTGCCTCCAACTTCCACTGCACACTCCGTAATGATACTCGTTAGATTATCATTCATTGTATCTACGCTAAGGTTGGTTTCCTCACTAAGAGCCGAGTACCTGTTCTGCAGCGACACTCTGAATTCCTGTACTTTCCCTCTCAGTGATAGCTCATTGATTTGCTTCTTGCGTATCAGTTTCTGTCGTTCCTTCTTCAAGTCTAGGTGAATTCGAGACCGTACCATTCTATGGTCACTGCATCGTACCTCGCCAACCACTTCCACATCCTGCACGATTCCTGGGTGTGCAGTCATTATAAAGTCTATTTCGTTCTTAGTTTCACCATTAGGGCTCCTCCATGTCCACTTGCGGTTTTCTCGTTTTCGGTAGAAAGTATTCAACATCCGCAAATTATTGCGTTCTGCGAATTCTACTAGCAGCTCTCCTCTGGCGTTTCTAGTGCCGATGCCATAATCTCCTACTGCCTGGTCTCCAGCCTGCTTCTTCCCTACCTTTGCATTAAAGTCGCCCATCACTATAGTATTCTGTGTTTTTACCTTACTCATTGCCGATTCCACGTCTTCATAGAAGCTTTCAACTGAAGCGTCATCATGGCTGGATGTAGGCGCGTAAGCCCGTACTACCTTCATCTTGTATCTTTTATTTAGTTTAATTACAATACCTACCACTTTTTCATTAATGCTATAGTATTCCTCTATGTTGCCAGCTATGTTTTTGTGAATTAGGAACCCCACTCCCAGTTCTCTTCTGTCTGCCAAGCCCCGATAGCAAAGGACGTGCCCATTCTGTAGCACCATATAGGCCTCATCTGCCCTCCTAACCTCACTGAGCCCTATTATATCCCATTTAACACCCTCTAGCTCCTCGAATAGTACAGCTAGACTTCCCTCACTAGATAAGGTTCTAGCGTTAAACGTTTCCAAGTTCAGGTTCCAAAGGCGGCCTGTAGTCCAGAGATTCTTAGCACCCTCTGCTGCGTTGCAGATCTTACCGCCGCCGTGGTCAGTTGCTTCGCAGCTGCTGGGAACTGAGGGCCGTGAGTTATTTGACGTATGCATGTGGGAGGTAGTGGCCAGATACTGCACCAGGGTGGCCAATCCTTCTCTGGTGAGGGAGTGCGTTCCCGGCGGTGGTTACCGGTGAGGCCGCACCTCAGGTCTCTTAATGCAGTTCCATCAACACGCGGATTTTTTTTTTTCCTGTTGGGAACTGCGCGGCACCGGGATTTCAACCACGGACCTCTTGCATGCGAGGCGGATGCTCTAACCACTATGCCATCGCCGCACCCGGATTGTTATGTTCTAAATGTAGGTTTCAGCGGTGTATCAGTCAAGTTTGTGGTTGTTTTTATAAAAATGTTTTAATGAAATGAGATTTCTGCTGATAACCCCCTTAATTAAGGGTCTAGAGAGTACGGAGTTGGGCCTCCGATTAGCCTATGGGGTGCTGTTTATTGATATATTAAGCGGACAAAATTTAAATTCGTTTGTGACGTGATGTTACCAAATTCATCTTTTTAGTGATTAGACTTAAATTTGGTCACGAAATAGTTCCGGTACTATTACTCCTGTCCTGATGAAACCTGAGCGGCGACAGGTCTACAATTAGGGCTTTGCACTGTATGAGTTAGAAGTTTCCCGGTAGGTTATTAGCAAAGTTAAAAGCGATCGTAAGGGGGAAAAAAACACGTGGTTCAAGACTTTGATCTGACGGGCGTACCTTTCTCCCGAACAGTGAGCCGCCCTCTTCCTCTGAGGGAGGGAAGACGCGGGCGCCACACGTTTATTAGCGGTTCTCGTTATATTCTTTCTAACTCTGTATCTTCCCGTTACCTTAAGCTATCGAAATTATTTTTACACGGGAAAAACCGGACTGTTGTGTTCTAAAAGAAGATATTAGCTATTTTTCGGTGGCGTTGGTAGCTCCTTTTGAAAATTTGTTTTAATGAAATGAGCTTTTTGCTGATTACCACCTTAATTAAGGGCCTAGAGTGTACAAAATGGGGCCTCCTGGTAGCCTATTGGGTGCGGTTTATTATTATATTAAGCGGACAAAATTTAAATGCGTTTGCGAGGTGATATTACCAATTTAATCTTTTTAGTGATAAGGCTTAATTTTGATTGCGGAATAACTCTGGAACTATTAAACCTAGCCTGATCAAACTTCACTAGCGTCAGGTCTACCCTAAGGACTTTCAACTTTATAAGTAAGAAGTTTCCCGGTAGAATATTAACGAAGCTACAAGCGATCATAAAAAAACACGTGGTCTGACTGTTGTTATCACAGATTCACACTGTTTTCCGCTCCTAAAATTTAAAATTTTCGTTTGTAATAGCAATATTTGTAGTGTAGCGGTTGAACTCCTTGTATCTTCACGAACAAATAGACACCACTCTGACCCTCCTAGAACCAAAATTGCTAAAGTTATAGGCAGATATGTGCACAGCTCACTTACACGTGCTGCTGACGCGGCCGCTCCCGTGGATATATATATATATATATATATATATATATATATATATTATATATATATATATATATATATATATATATATATATATATATATATATATATATATATATATATATATATAGTACTACACAAGGTACAGAATGAACAGAGCAAGAGCACAGAAAGCAAAAGAACATGGAAATATCTACTTAACACGCATGTGATATTGCACTCAGAAACTGCTCCAAAGGGAGCCCGCGGGTATCGCCGGGTAGCAAGTTCCAGAGCTCAATAGTGAAGGGAAAAAAAAACTATACTTAAACAAATCAGTTTTGGGGTGAAGTGGCGTAATATTTAGCTCATGTTGACTCCTGGTGTGAACAGAGGGTGGTGTGGCAAACTGCAGATACCTATGGAGCAAGGGCAAGCGCGGCGAATTAATCAAGGTGTACAGGAGCTTTAAGCATTCTGAATGACGCTTGGCAGATAAAGGAGTTAAATCCAAAGGTGCTAAGTTGGACGTAGGCGAAAAATCCCGGTCATATCTTCGGCAGATAAAACGGACGGCTTTTTTTTTGTATGGATTCTAGTTTTGCAATGTCGGACGCTTTGTGTGGATTCCACACGACACAACCGTATTCGATTAATGGCCGTACTAACGTTTTGAATGTTAAGAGCTTGGTTTCTTTTGGTGCTACACGGAGAATGCGCTGTAAGTAACCTAATCTCTTCAGGGCTTTATTATACGTAATATCAATGTGTTTGGACCAGGACATGTTGTGAGTGAAATGAAGGCCGAGGTACTTATATTCCATTTTTCTTGTTAAATGACAACCATCGAATGAGTAGGGAAATAGATGAGCGGGTGACCGAGTAGAAAATGTCATGCACACAGTTTTTTGGAAATTTACATTCATTTGCCAGGTTTGGCACCAAGTGCAAAAACTGGAAAATGAGTTGTTCAGTTTCTCGTGATCCTCAGCAGAAGTGATTTTTTGATAAATCACGCAGTCATCGGCGTATAGCCTAATCTGAGACGTTATGTTACCGGATATGTCATTAATAAATAATAAGAAAAGAAGGGGTCCAAGTACTGAGCCCTGCGGAACACCTGAAGTTACATCAGCGGTACTGGATGCCGTTGAGTTAAAAAATACATACTGCGAGCGATGCGAGAGAAAACTAGATATCCAACCTACGAGCAGCGGGTTTTTTAATATGAAATTAAGTTTAAGTAAAAGTTTGGAATGGAGAACTGTATCGAAAGCTTTCGATAAGTCAATAAAAATAGCATCTACCTGATAACCCGAGTCAATGGCTTCAATAACATCATGACTAAATTCGGTAAGTTGAGTGATTGTACTGAAACCGCGTCTAAAGCCGTGTTGAAACTGGTTTAGAATATTATTAGCTTCCAGGAATTCTACTATGTGTTTGTATATGACGTGCTCCAATATTTTGCATGAGTGAGATGTCAAGGAAATAGGCCTGTAATTAGCCGGCGAGGATTTGCATCCAGCTTTAAAAAAGGGGAGCACTTTAGCAAGCTTCCATGATAATGGAACTGTTGCTGTTGCTAGGGATTTTTTGTATATTATCATAAGGTAGCGGCTTGTACATGAAGCATATCGTACTAAAAAGTTGTTGGGAATATTATCTGGGCCATGGCTTTTTTTAGTGTCTAAGTTAAGTATCAAATTTAGAATGCCTTCTTCAGATAAACATACGTCACCAATTGAGGGTGCAGGGTTGGCCAGTGAAAAGGTAGGTGTTTGAAAATTATCAATGGTGAAAACAGATTTAAAATAAGAATTAAATGCATTGGCTATTGTGACAGGATCGCTTGTGGAAGCTCCATGAATGTCCATTGTGTTTGGTTCCGTTGAACTCGGCAAGATGGAGCTCCAAAATTTTTTTGGATTTGTTACCATCAGGTTTTTCATTGTCACTTGGTAATAGAAATCTTTGGCGGCTTTAGTTTTGGCTCTTCATTCCTCTTTAAGTTTATTGAACTCATTTAGTGACGGGGAGGTCTGACGTCTAATCGAACAATGTAACCTTTTTACGCGACGTGTCAGTTGTAACAACTCCCTCGTCATCCACGGCAACCGGACATTTTTTTCTTAGTTTTTATTGGAATAAAGCGGGTGATACAAGAATGCACAAGACTTTCAAAGAAAGAAACCAAATCGTTGACGTCGCTAGATTCACTAAGCCGTTCAAAATTTTCAAATGAATCCTCTAGAACTGTTAGGATACTGACGTCATCCGCACGGTTAAAGTCATGATGAGTTGAATACACAATATTCGGTGTGGGTACACGACATGAGAGTGAGACGAAAACGGCTTTATGATCGGAAATTCCTTCAGTGACAAGGCAGTTAAACGTGCTTTCTAAGAGAGTATGGCTAACAAAGACTAAATCGAGAACTGCAGACTCTCTTGTAAATTCTCGAACAACTTGGGTTAGGCCGAGAAACAGAGAAAATTTCAGCAGCTCTGTGTCTGTTAGAGAGGGCGAATCGCTTAAAGACAGGGTGGACCATTGAATTCCAGGCGCGTTAAAGTCTCCCATAAGGATTATATTTCCGCTACTGTAGTTATGCTCACTAATAAAATTTGTCAAGGTGATCGAAGAATCCACTGACTATCCCGGAGGTCGGTAAAAAACGCCTATTATGATAGTGATGTGCTCAAAGTAAAATTTGCACCACACTGACTCTATTCCGATAGGCCCTTGAATTGCACGAAACTTCAAGTCTGAACGAAAAAAAAGTGCCACCCCGCCTCCTCGCCCACTGTACCTGTCCGACCGAAGTACGGTAAATCCAGGGGGAGTAATTTCAATATCATGAATACTCTCATGCAGCCAGGTCTCAGTGACACCAACAATGTGCGCTCCATGAGCTAAAATTATTGATAAGAAATCAGGAAACTTGTTTACTATACTTCTAGCATTGATGTTTAAGAGGTGTAAGTTAGCGTTCTTTTGTTGTGGTAGTCATCGAGGACCGGGAGGAGGGAGTGCAGTTTTAATACCTTTTGTGCGACTGTTGGACCGAATGAGACAGTTAGAAGCATTGTCCCAGTCGTGACGAACATTAACAATGAAGACGTGATCGTAGATAATGCGGGCGTTTGTGCCAGCATCTCTAAATGACTTTGTTGCTTCCCACAATTTTTTACGTATTATGTGTACGCGAGCTGTAAAATCCTCAGTAACGCGAACATTTGGGTCTTCGATGTTCCTGGCACTTTTCTTAATCGCAACTTTCTCGTTGAAATCGAGGAGTTTAATTATAGTAGGAGGAGGACGGCCTTCGCTACCTTTCCCTAAGCGATGGCATCTTTCGATTCGCGGGCATTCCATTTCAAGTTCATCTGTAATTAACTGTGACACCTTTGAAAGCAGTGACGCATTTGTTTCCTCGGGTTCTTTCGAAATGCCATGAAAAATAACGTTGTTTCTCCGGGATCGGTTTTCTAGGTCATCATTTTTTGCGGTAAGTTGTTCCACGATGGATTTCACTGAGTTAAGTTCTTGTTTTAGGGAACAGGTCCCCTCAGAAACAGCCGCTGATGCGGAGGTTGATTCAAGAGAAGCCACTCAAGATTCGAGGGCATCAAATCTAGAATTTACGGATTGATGAAATTGCTTGATTTCAGCTATATCGTCAGCCAGTTTTTTCTGTCCTGATAGTAGCTCATTCAACATACTTTTAACAGAAGCAATGCTGTCTGTCTCCTCAAGCTTTTCGTTGTTATCCATTGCCGAAAGGTTAGTGGCAGAACTGCTGCTTGAAGCAATATTACTGCCTTTGTTGGCTGAACTAGACTTTGCCTGTCTCTGAGGGCCTGGATTTGTTTCTACATCCCCGCTTAGAAGAAGTGTGCAAATGCAATGAAATAGATGCGAAAGCAATGAAAGGCACTTCATAGCAAGACCATCAGAACAGTCAAATGGGCAAGGAAACAGCAGCAAGAAGCGATTATCAGAGCGAAAGCAGTAAGCATTTTGGAGGTAGTTTACCTGCGCAAAGAAAACACGACGGATGAGCATCGTCGAAGCTTCGCTGTTTCCTTGCCCTCTGACGTGCAGATGCGGCGGTGGTGCTTTTATATCCGCGGCCGGTGACGTCACGGAATGGAACTTGCCGAACGATGGACGGTGAAGCGAGGCATTATCAGTGCAAGGGGTGGGTGCCTTCACCGACAGGCCGTGACCATCGTCTACTGGGGCGATGGGTCAGTCTGTGAGCACGCAAACTGTAGCGTCCATGTGCTGTTCCAACGGTAGAAACTGTATTCCGGACACCGGTGTTGGGAAGTCAGGCACAGTAGCAGCACGGCAAATTGAAGCACCCAAGCTGGCGTAGAAGAACTGCGCAAAGAAAACACGACGGATGAGCATCGTCGAAGCTTCGCTGTTTCCTTGCCCACTATATATATATATATATATATATAATTTTTGTACGTATTGCATTATTTGTCACGCTTTATCAGTTGCACATAATTAAATATTCATAAAGTGCGTTTATGTATGCATTTCATCGTTTCTTATTGGTGAAAAAGTGCTTTCTCTTCTATAAAAGTTGTTATAAATGAACGAATGCCTTCCCGACTTTCCCACACACTGGTCGGGTGAGCGAACACGGCTTCTGTTTCTAGCACAGCTTCCTCATTTAACCACGTGACTGGTGCCATTGAGAAGGTAAGCGCATGTTCAGGAAGCGCGCTCAGCTTGGCCCATCGTCTGCTTGGCTGTTCCTTCGCGAGAACTTCGCCCTCCTTCAACTCACTTCAGACGAACAGTATGCGCGTCTTGCCCGTATCTTTTATTCCGAAGATCGGCAAGCAACCCCGAAAAATGAAATCCACAGATACGTCACACGCCCCCCTGCATGAGATAAGCTGACAAATGTGGATCGGTTGAAGTCAGTTAATGCAGGGCGACGTTCTCACGAAGGCCCAGCTGAGCGCGCTTCATTGGGCAGGCTCTTACTTTCGTCCTGTTTGCAACTTGGCTTCGTCGCAGGGCGCTGACGCACAGAAAAGTCGGTGCTCGCGCACGTTACGCAGCTGTACTTTCGATGATGTTAATTAAACACGTTTTTGCGTAAGGCTCATAACAGCGTCCTTACTCTCTTTGCAAACAGTCCGAATAACGCTGCTGAACACCACGCTGAGAAGCACACCCAGAAGCAACTTCTTTCACGCAAACGCAGTAAATATGACGATTGGAAATGTTTTCATGATTGCAGAGAAAAGGGTGTAGTATTTAAATCTGATCACCCGAGACACCGCGTGATCGAACAAGTTCACAGCGCCGAAACGTGCGCGTCCATAAGTGATATTTCGGGTCTACAATAGAGATTCTATCACGTGCGCAACCTTTAAGCAGCAGTGAGGATGAAGAAGAAGAAAGTAACTTTCGAAACAGTATAAGAGACGAAAGACACAGAAAAAAAATTCACAACACGAGCGATGTGTTGTCACAGCGCTCGTGTTGTCAAATGTTCCGAAAATAAGAACAACTGGGGTCTTGCGTCCCTAAAGCACCCGTAATGAAGGGCTCCGGAAGTTCTGACCATCTGGTGTTCTTTAATGTACGCTGAAATCTCACAGCACACGGACATCTAGCATTCAACCTCCATTCAAGTGCGACCGCCGTAGCCAATATCGAACCCGCGACCTTCTGTTCAGCAGCCGAGCACGCTCACTGCACCACTGCAGCGACGGACTGTCAAGTCTTTCTTTGTGTCTTTCGTTTTGTTTTCTTCCCTATAGATAAAAAAATGTGAGGAGGTATAACTACTTAAAGCCGGCTGTTCCAACATCTAACACTCCAAGATAAACTAAGGTGGTTGCTTGGGCGCGTTGGTACAGCATATTCGAAGGAAACAGCGCGAAAGACGAGAAGCTGTGCAATGGACGCATACAGAGCGCTGTGCTTCTTTGCCTGGTTTCTCGTCTTTCGCACTGTTTCGAAACGAACCCGAGCCTATCAACCCAACTCTCCCATTTGCTGCAACGAAGTAAAGACACGCTAAGACTCATGCCGAGTGCAGTGGCTATTTCGAAGATTGCGCGCGTAAAGGCCACAGTGTGCCATGGTGTCGGCTACACGCGGGCTACAACGTGCTATCGGCGCTGCCTTACACCAAGAGATAAACTATGGCGCGATGCGAGGCAAACTTCGGACTTACCGAGGCTTAGCGACAGCGAAGCACGGGAAGATTTCGAACGCCCCGTCGCGGTGGTCTAGTGGCTAAGGTACTCGGCTGCTGACCCGCAGGGCGCGGGTTCGAATCCCGGCTGCGGCGGCTGCATTTCCGATTGAGGCGGAAATGTTGTAGGCCCGTGTGCTCAGATTTGGGGGCACGTTAAAGAACCCCAGGTGGTCTAAATTTCCGGAGCCCTCCACTACGGCGTCTCTCATAATCATATAGTGGTTTTGGGACGTTAAACCCCACATATCAATCAATCAATCAATCAATCAATCAAGATTTCGGACAACCCAAATGTTCGAGAATCACTAAACAAACTGGCCGGGTTGATGACAAATGGTGGATGCAGAGCGGGGCTTCGCTGAGCTGTCTTCCGTATATGGTCATCATGAGTGGATCGATGAATGCAGTCGGCGATAACACTTACCGACCTAGAGGCGCGCACTGTGAGCAAATAAAGCGAATAGATATGCAGTGCATTAGGAAAGGTACTATAACAGACGACTGGTTTGCGCGTTTCGTTTGAGACGGGGAGTTATGTGTCGCCCTCTACCAGGTGAGTGGTAGTGTCGTAACCATTGGTTTCACAACGACTCGAGCCAACACCCTCTAGACTAGCTGAGCCATCTCCACATTATCATCTCCAAGCGGCTACTTCACCACACTAGGACGAACTTGCTTTTTCGGCACTTTCGGGAAATGAAAGACAGTCTGAACGGATGGATTCGCAACGCGCCGTAAGTACCCTAACGAGCGGGCAGCAGTGCTCTTTTGTGAAAACGCCTCGTCCGGTCCGTCGTGGGGGTTGCTCGTAAGCACGTTCTCGCCTTTGTATGCGCAACTGTCCACGAAGTTTCTTAACGATAGGTGGCACCACCGCAAGTGAGACTTTGTTTCCCGGGCTCGTCATGGTGATGATGGCATTTGTGTTGGCTGGCTTCGAGGCGGAAACGTTAAAAAGTCTGCATAAGAACTTTTTTTTTCAAGAGTCGACAGCACGGTACAAACCTATGGAACTAATGTGTGCATGCGTTAGACTTTGAAGCACAGCCAACGTCAATTTCCTCCTCTTTCTCGCCTCACGGGCGTTGTCATGGCAACGGACATCCGCAATGTCGGTTTGTTCTTTTCTCCCTCACTGCCGTATTGGTATTGGTCGTTCGGAGAGCCGCCAGCCGCGGGCACGCACACCTCGAAACCTCAAATCTTCCCACGTGATTTCGGAGCCAGCAGTAGACCTACTCCATCTTTTTAAACAGCGGTAGGCGCCGTTGTCACACTGTGGCGTTTTTAGCGACGTCGCTACAACCCCCCCGCCCCCCCCAGTATGTTGACGGTGCCTATCCCCGTTCAGAGAGAGAGAGAGAGGGAATAAAATGAGAAAAAGACAAGGAGGTTAAGCTGCATTTGGAGCATGCGGTTTGCTACCTTGCAGTAAGGGAAGGGAGAATGGGGAAGAAAATGGGAAAGAAAGCGAAGAGAAAAGGAGAAAATAATTGTGAGCTGGGGTGCTCTAGCCTATACAATAGGCCACTACCACGCGAAAAAAAAGTTGAATAAGGCCTCCACTAATTTTCTGTGCGAAGACAGATCATGTCGCCTTTCAAGCACTGATTGTTCTGACAGAGGTCTGTCGCCAAGGCGAGCTAACGCAGCAGCTAACTACGGCCTTTGCAGGTTGTAACAATGGCAGCTAGTGACAAAGAACGTGCTCTATTGTTTCACCGCTGCCGCAAAGATTGCAAGCAGCACTGTCTTCCATGCCGATTCAGAAGGCGAAAAAAAAATGGTGAAAGCGACACCAAGCAACAGTCGGCAAAGCACCATTGTGTCAAGACGAGAGAGTCCGGACGGAGGCCGAAGCCGACGAGACGTGTTCACAAATAGAAACACGAACAATAGGCCTATGCGAAGAGACATGTGAACAGCGTGCCTCTGCTTGCCGCGCGGCAGCGCCGATGTGCGAGAAGCCGCCGCGGCATGCGTTCAGCGGTACTACTTGCTGTTGCTGCATTAAGCTTGATTTAATCGCTTCCAATCGCGCCACTTGTTTTCTGTTATGTATAAGCATGTCCGACATGCGAAATGTTAAGATATTCTCAAGTTTTTCTTCTGATTAACATAAAAGCGTCGTTCAAGTTCGTTTGAATCTCCGTTATTATTGTTATTATATTATTATTATTATTATTATTATTATTGTTGTTGTTGTTGTTGTTGTTGTTGTTGTTGTTGTTGTTGTTGTTGTTGTTGTTGTTGTTGTTGTTGTTGTTGTTGTTGTTGTTGTTGTTGTTGTTGTTGTTGTTGTTGTTGTTGTTGCGATAGCAATTATATAGACACTCTCGGCTGAATTTCGTCGGCGTGGGCGTGGGCGTCGGCGTCGATGTCATGCACGGTATATGTATACGTTCTATATATATGAAAACGCAAGAAAGAAAAAAATCCGTGAAAAAAAAAAGACTCCGGCGCGCGGAATAGAACGTAGGTCCGCGTCGTGAATGCGAGGCGTTAACCACTGAGCCACCGAGAAGATTTTTTGTTCCTTTGATGCATGAAATCATCACCAGTGAATCAGAGAGGTACGCACAACATACTTCATCAGAAGTCAGGCAAACACACACAAGCGTCAAGAACGGGAAGCCACTCCGGAACGGGGTCAAAAGTCTCGACAACAGTGCGCACTTGAGCAGCTGCTTCTCGGAAGACAGATCTCGTCGACCGTGGTGGCTCGGCGTGCCTATCAATCATGCGACTTTTCCATAGTGAATAACGTCCTAACAACATAAACAGGTCGTAAGGAGTATTATCAGTAAGACTCTTTTTGAATGGGAGAAACCCAATACCATGAGCTGTGATTGGAAGTTCTTTTCTTATTGTTCCTTTTAGAACGTCGCAAAAATAAAAAGCGTCCCGACAATGAATAAAACAATGCTCCATCGTCTCAGGTTGGTTACAGAGTCTACAATTCACTGTCCAGGGTACGTATAATGATTTTTCATTCAGCCACGTTTCCACTGGCAGCGTGAAAGTGTGCAGTTTAAAGAAAAATGTTTTCGCTGAAGCAGATATCCACATTCTACGTACACGAAATAATACATCGTGACCAGACAGAAGCGAGTATGGCTTTCGATAAACAGGTTCGGGGAAAAGGTTATTCACAAGTGCAGCGGTTAAATTTGTTCTGTCAATAAGATACAAATACTCTAAGGTAAACCTGGCTTTCAAAAAACTGACAGTATCAAAAATTTCTTTTCGGAATCCCCGCAACGGCAATTCCTTAGCAACGCTTGTTGTGACATGAATAAAAGGAAGGTGGTAACATAGACGGTTACGAAGAACCGCTAATAGAAATGGGTGGCACACAACCTTGAGGTAGAAAAATCGCAACACCAACTGTCGCACGAACAAATGCACAAGGCCAAGGCCACCCTTTTCGAGTGGAAGAAAAACATTGTCTCTTCTCGTGGGTTCCCAGGAAGAGCTCCAAATAAAGCAGGCAAATATCCTATGAAAGGCTTGAATGTGCACATGAGAGCAGTGCAACACCTGCAGAACATAAATAAGCTTCGATACAAAGAATATATTGCACGCTTTCGCTCTGGAAAAAATGGAAAGCTCCCGTCCGTGCCATGTTGCCACCTTTCGGCGGATCGTAGTTATCGCAGCGGTCCAGTGTGGGCCGCTGTTACGATAGTTATCGAGAGGCACACCAAGGTATTTCATAGGAGTCGCATTTCAATGGATATTTGCGAAGAACGAAGGAGTTCGGGCCTACATGCCTAGCCAAAATTCACTACTTTTATCAAAATTTATGCTGGCGCCAGCGACTTCACAGAAACGTAACGTAGTGTTGACTGCTTCTTGAACGCTGGGTTTATCAGCGCAAAAGAAGGCAATGCCATCTGCATAAGCTAGAACTTTAACTTCCTCAGCATCATATCGGTAGCCTCTTATGCTAGACTTTATAAGCACACTTAAACATAATGGCTCCAGATAAATTGCAAAAAGCAAAGGCGACAGCGGACATCGCTGACGTACAGATGAAATCAATTCTATTATATTGGAAAGTGTGCGATTTACAATAAGCCTGGTTGTGCACTTCCTATAACAGAGTAAAATACCATTGCACAGTACATCACCCAACTGCAGGTGTCTTAAGAGCCGGGACAAAAAAGCATGCTGTACCCTATTAAATGCTTTAGCAAGGTCTATTTGAAGGAAGCCTACTTGTTCCATGCTACCATCAATACACTCAAGAAGTGAACGAGCAATATGAATATTTGCCTGTATTGAGCGACCGCGAATTCCGCATGTTTGGTGGTCACCTACACATTTAGTAATCACTGTCTGTAGCCGATTGGTCAAAAATTTAGAAAATATTTTGTAGTCAATGTTACATAACGATATAGTATTATATTTGTTAACTCCCTTTAATGTGTCAAGATCATCCCTTTTTGGGATTACTGTTGTATGGCACTGATAAAAAGAAGGAGGAAGCTCACCACGTTCATAAGCCTCTTTAAAAAGAAAAGTTGCTCATGGAAAGGTATCAGAATTCTTGAAAAGCTATGTAAAATTCGCCACTAAGGCCATCTGGGACAGGACTTTTGCTCTGCAACGTTGTTATTGGAAATTCTATTTCCTCTTTGGTTATGGGACCATATACAGTGAGTTTATCATCATCTTGTAACTGAGGCACAGAGGCATTAAAATGGTCAGCTTCTTCCTCAATATTCTCCTGATGCTCAGCTGCGGTGAACAAACTTTTGTAATATTCTTCAAATGCGCCTCTTATTTCACATGTCTCTGTGCAAAGAGAACCCCGCGACTCAATTTGCAGTATCTTTTTAGAAAGTACATATCTCTTCTCATCCCCGAGGGATTTTTTAGTGAGTTCCTCTTCAGTGAATTCGGTAACGCGGGAACGAATCTTTGCTCCTCTGTATAAATCTGTACCATGTTTTTGTATCTGTGCTCGAATCACATTTACCCAGTTTAGAGGGATTTTACGAAACTTTTCAGGACCCCAAGAAACGATGACCGAGCAATGGGCTCTAAAAAATATGGCCTTTACAGCATAATTATGAATGTGAGACCATAGGCTTAGACATACATACACATGGTCAAGCCGAGCATGAGAGATGCCTTGAAAGGGCGTAAACCTCACCGAGGAACGCTCATACGCTCCCCCATCTATTGAACTGTGGTCATTCAATAACTTCTGCAGTAAAGTTTCACTTGCATCATAGCGATTTGTTATATATGAATAATATTTCGCGTCACAAACACTATTAATGTCTCCAAAAAAGTATCAAAGACAGTGTTTAGCAGCGAAGTTAAAGAAAGGAAAAAAGTATTCCTGTCATTCACTTTGGAGGGAGCATAGACACAGATAAACCTCGCATTATGGGAATTAAAAGTTACAAATGAGGCGCCCTTCTCCATCAACATGTAGCGACGTCAAAGTATAATTCAAGTGAATTCTAACTAATAAAAACATCCAGCGGATGCACCACGTGCTGGGCTGATGTATAAATTGTAATCTCGGAAAGCTTCCAGTGCAAGATCGGTGTCACGAGCAGCGGAAATCTTAGTCTCTTGCACTGCAGCTACATTAATGTTGTACTGCTCAAGCACGTGGCGCAACTGCCACCGACGCCTTACATTCCTCAAGCCACGTACGTTGAGTGTCACTACACACATGGGAAACGTTAGTGCGGTAGCCATTTTGCTATCCTCAAACTTTTGTAGGTTACCTTTAGCCACAGGGCAACCTGCGGCTTTACCTCCTTTGCACTTTTTAGGAGCACTTTCCTGAGGACGCTGGCATAGGCGGCGCGTCCCTCGGTCCCCAAAGGAGGTGACACGTGGACCACATAAAGACACTTGCTCTGCCGTGTCTGGCGCACTCGTTGTTGCTTCATCGGTAGCCGGTGCCCTACGCTTCTTTGTCTGACCGCTATCTATTGCTTATTGTTGCTCTTTGTCAGCAGGCTTGTCTTTAAGGTCTTCCAAGTGGTGTTGTTCTGCAGCATTGCATTCATTTATGCTTTCACTGGCGTCGCTAGCGATGTTATTTTGCGTGCCGAAGGTATCCATGGTCAAGTGTTCAGCTTTCTTTACGGCACCTTCTGCTCCTCCCGCTGCTTCTCCTGTCGCATCAACTACATCAGTGGTATCCATAAGATGATCCAAATGTTTCTCTTCTGTGCCTTGGCCTGAACGGAGTTTGTTGGCATGAGTCGACACGCAGGCATCCGACGAGTGAACAAATCGGTGGCACTGCAAGCACCTCGTTGTTTTGCACTGTCGACGGACATGCCCAACTCGCTTGCACCGAAGACACAGTGGAGGCCTACCGGGAATAAGTGCGAGGCATTGGTGGCCATAGATTGACATAAGGTGTGGTATTGAGCTCACAGTGATGGTGTCCTTGAGCTCTAAGTCAACGTCCCTATTTGTTGCCTTCAGTTGTTCCATTCCTGCACATCTCCATGCCTCTCTCTCATCGAATTTCACAACGCCATAAGCTTGGAACGCCTCATCAACGCGTTGCGTTTCAAGATGAGGTGGAAGCCAAAAGAGTTCCAGCCTAATATTCTTGGTCTCAGGATCTAGCACCATGCACTTCAGCGCTTTTACACGGAGCTTACCACAAGTGACGAGTTTCTGTTTCGGCATGCTGTTTGCACACGTAACCATCCATACATGGCTCATTTGATACTGGCCAACTCCAATAATGTCCGCTGTGCTCACCACTTTAAGCAGCGCGTCACGGAAGTCTGGGGCACGGTACGGCCTACCACTCAAGTCGGCATGAAGGAAAACAGAATTCAAAACGTCGTTAGCGGTTGGAAGACGAGTCTTCATCATGAAACGGAGTCGATAATCCTCGGCCACTGACCGAGCTGCTGCTCCAAGCAGAGAGCATTTTCGAACACAGCTGATCAATGCGGCCTCTTCTTCTTCTTCCTTCAACGTTCATAAGGCAAGCTATTCACATCTAGCACTTACTGCTGTTGGCGAGCATCTCAGGGAGGGGGGGGGGGGGGACTATCGTGTTTTCAGCATTATCAGCAAGATGGCGCAGTGAGCGCGCGGCGGCTCTCATCTCTCACGCGTACTTTGGCCCGCTTAGAGAATAAGGGGTTGTACGTTCGATCGCGCGCCCTTTTCTTGCAGTGGGGAGAGTCATACGTCTTGGCTAGCCTTTGAGTTTCGTCGGAACGATTCTGTTGTAGTTACCGAAAGCACCAATGTCACTGCAATTGTAGCACAGCCTCCGTTTGCGAAAAAGACGCACTTTTCAGACACAGCGAAGTAGCGATTGAGACGCTTATTCGCGTTAAATTGTACCAGTTGGTACGTTTTATGCGTTCTCTGTGCGTGAGAAACACGGGGCGCATTTCTATCTGCTTTGCATTCTGCGCGTGACCTTCCAATTTGTTGCTATCGCATTCATTGCTTCGCATTTGCGGCAAAGCTGTGACTTATTATTATTATTATTATTATTATTATTATTATTATTATTATTATTATTATTATTATTATTATTATTATTATTATTATTATTATCATTATTATTATTAAGGATCGTGGTCGCCAAAGGCGAGGAACGAGAGAGGGGCGACGACCCCCTGTATTAACCCAAGAGAAGGGAGGGGGCGCCGACTCATTCCTGTATGTCTAATCTTTTACGTCCACGGAAATTCATCCCGGTAATGGCTCCCGTAGGGCCTTCCTGAAGTTTTTTCTTTCAAGACGATAGTCTTTCTTGGGGACCTTCGACGCAAAAATTTTGGTATTACTACCTATCTCTCTGTCTGTCTTTCAGTCTGTACGTTTGTCTGTTTGTCCACCGTAGAGATACCTTTAACGGCATTAAAAGACACCTCAAACGGCCAACCCCATCCGCAGCGCCCACCATTGTTGCTCAAGTTTCAGCGTTCGTGTCTAACGTGCCTCGATGCGCTCGTTCGCCTTCGCTGCACGTATCGAGACTCTCTAACGCAGCGCTTCCAGAATACAATTCACCGATTTTGTCACGCAGAACATCAAATAAACGTTTTTTTCACTCTTTCCGCACGCAAGACTTTCGTCTTTCGACGACATTTGCACTGAAACATGCAGATACGTGGCCAATCTTTTTCTTTCTTAGAACTTTTTTTTGCACTCGGTGGGACTAAACGTTTATCTCCCGTTTTTACTTTATGAAATTTATGGATCAGAAGCACGGCATTGCTTAGTTTGAAATGTTTTCGTTTATTGTGAGACATGTTTGCGTTAGACCTGACCAACAAACATGGGAGAGGGGGGACGTGCCACGATGAAATATTGCCCCTTGATTGACGGGGAAGCCTGCACATGCTTGCCTGCTTGCTTGCTTGTGCCCTGGCTTTTTGGCTCCTTCTCACTCGGGCAAGAGTTTCCTCCAAGTTTACTTTCAGTTTACGCAGACAAACAGCCATGCGTTATCCATCCAGCCATCGCCACTTTCAAGGAGGAAGAAAGAGGTGAGATAAAAAAAAGAGAGACTGTATACGTTCCCCGAGGTGTTGCGGCTTTGGCGGAAGCTTCCGTGGGAACGCGAATGATTTATCGGGTGTGCAGACGTTCTGTGGTAGCTGTGTGTTTATGTAGGGCGATTACATTGATACGAGCGGCTTTTATCAGGTCCCACAAAGTTCGTCGCTTTAGTAAAACCCGAAGGCACGGCCCTGGCAGCGGTGAAAATGGCCTTAAGAGCAGGCAAATAAACAAAGTATATAAAAAAAGGTCGAGGCAGTAACGTTTCGAGCAGATTGAGAAACGTACAGAGGTAACCCTTTTCCTGTTTACATATTCGCTGTTCGTCTTCGGTATTTCCAAGCAATTGGAAAAGCAATGTTTAGATCGTAAATTCTTTAGTATCTAAACGTTGATATTGTAAAGAAGAGGAAGTACTGCGGTGCAGAGGCAGCAGCATCGAGCGTGCAGCAGCGGCTCGAGCTCGGAAATTGCGGCTGGTGCATTGCCTTCCAAGCCTTCCAAGCATCAACCTTTCGGCTCAATAAATCTCCTTTATAATATGATCATAAGACACGCCACAAAAATAATTTCGAGCATGTGTGAAGCCTCAACAAGGGGGATCAGCTTTGGGCCGTTCAGAGAGCCCACGATGCGGCGGTGAGGCTTAGCCCAGCTGCCTATCCCAATGTGAAAGAAACCCACTGCGCGCTGGTCACCTTCCTCAGGACTACAAAAAAGTTTTTCCATGAATTCATCTATCTGTGATTACTTCCTTACTGACCTCCCAAACCATGAGGCATGGTCTATATGGTGCATTTCCCGCCTCTAGAATAGCGGTAGAGAGCACGGTGACGATTGAAATTGATTAATCAATTAATTGGGTACCTAAATAAATAATCAATTGTTTCTTTTAACGACAGAAAAGAAAGAGGAGCTAATGGCGTGTCCTTAAAAGGGATTCTGCTCCAACAACGATTGAGATACGTCAGCTCCTTTCTCGAATCCAGGAAGGCCACACTCAATATCGGAGACCTCAAGTCCTCTCCCATAGCACTGGGCCCTAAAGGCACGCCGCAAGGAGCTGTGATATCTCCGCTTCCCTTTAACATCGCTATCTGCAAGTTGTCTACACTGCTATCTAACGTGAAGGGCATCAACAATACGCTTTACGCTGATGATATTACCATCTGGTGTCCCGGAGGTAGCGAAGGGGAAGTCGAGACTGCACTCCAGGAAGCCATCGATCAGACAGAGCTCTTCCTTGCTGGCACAGGGCTGAGGTGCTCCTCAAGTAAATCAGAGCTGCTTCTATACAGGCTCAATAGAAAATGAGCCAGGCCAAAAAACTGGAAGCCTTTATCAGAGGTAGACATTGTACTTCACACCGGAAGTGGCGCCCCCATTCCGAGAGTGGACGCTATTAGAGTGCTGGGCATGATTATACGGGTACAACGTTCAAACCATCGCTAAGATTTCAACCAAGACCGAGAACATGATCAGGTTGATTAATAGGGTTTCGAACAGAAGGGGGGGGGGGACTCAGAGAAGACAATCTACTGAGGCTCTTTCATGCATTCCTCATGAGCCACATAACATACGTTGCTGCCATGCACTCATGGTATGGATTCGAAAAGAAGAAGCTGGAAACTCTGATCAGAAAAAGCGTAAAGAGGGTGTTGGGCATCCCCGTGCGAACAAGCACTGAACGGCTTATGCAGCTAGGAGTTCATAGCACCCTAGAAGCCCAAGAGACTGCACAGCTAATGTGCCTGTCGTCTACGCCGGCTGGTAGGAAGATTCTGTCCGTCTTAGGCCTCAGTCCGGCGCTCGTAGAGGATCACCGTCTTCAACTACCAGATGAACAGCATACTGCCATCCAGGTCTCCCCGTTTCCGCGAAACGTTCATTCTCAGTACAACGTAGGAAGGCGCCGGGCTAGGGCCATCACACTTCTGAAGAACATCAGGAACGATCCTCATTCAGTTTGTTTTGTCGATGCCGCTCAGTACGGTGACTTAGCTAGGTTTTCTGTTATTTCCGTCAATCATATTGGCTCTATTATCAATGCTGCGTCAGTTAGGGGCTCTACTCCCTCAAGAGCCGAACAGTTGGCTGTAGCCCTTGCCCTTTTGGATGACAGTAGATCGCAAGTCTTCACCGTCTCAAGGTCAGCGGTCAAGGCTTTCGCCTCTGGTTCCGTCTGTACTGAAGTATTTAAACTACTTGAAAATAGGACACTTTCTCCACATACCATTACCTGGTTTACTGCACATCTCGAGCCCCTACTGGACTCTCAAGTAAACCTGAATGACACTGCTCACTCCCGGGCGCGCGTACTAACCCTCCGCGCTGGGGAGGACGTAGGTCCGCAGGTTGGCAGTGAGATGTTCAGGGACGCTTTACTTACATTCGGTGAAGTGGCTAAACACTACCAGTTGAGTAGGCGGTCATTTGCTCCACCACACAACAAGTTGTCTAGACCTCAAGCCACCACGTTTAGAATGCTTCAGACCAGGTCCTATCCAAGCCTATTTTTCCTCACCATAGTCTCCTCAGAGGCTTTTGACTCTACCTGTCCTGATTGTGGTAAGGTTAGCGACTTAGCACATATGCTCTGGCAGTGCCCCTCGCTACGGGGCCCAAGTCGGCTCACAGAAGAAGATTGGGACTCTGCCTTACGAAGTTCAGAGTTGCTACCACAACTACGGGCTGTCCAGAGAGCCCACGACGCGGCGGTGAGGCTAGGCCTCCCCATTCCTACGTGGGAGTGGCCCGCGACGTTGCTCTAAAGGAGCAGCGTTTCTCAGGACCGAATAAAGTTTTTTGTCTGTTTGTCTGTACAACAACGATTCGGCACGCTGGACTTGCGCATCACGCGACGCAAGTCATGCAAATCGTACCCTGCACAAGGTCGCGAAAAGGCAACGTGTCTGCAGAAAATGTGCAAACCCGACAGAATACAAGTCTATGTTATTCAACATCAACGTAAGCGACATAGAAAGAGTTAGCGAAAACGCCTAATTCTCAGTTTACGCGAATGACACAAGCTTGCACATTCCGTCCGATGGCGTGTCTCAGTATACTAGCTCAAGACACGCTAGAAAAGCGACCGAATCGGAGTTAAGAAAATTATTTGGTTATTAGTCCTGATGACACAAAAGCTGTTCTATTTAAACCAATAAATAAAACAACATATACTAGCGTAAACTAACACCTGCGCGACAAGAAGAATGAGATTGTACAAGACGTTTAGATATTAGGCGTCACTTTCAGTAAAGAATTCAAGTGGGATTCACGTGTGGGTAATGTTGCCAAAAAGATTGCCAATGCATGTGGAGTACTTTTAAAATTACGAGATGTAGTCTCTAAAAAGTTAAACTGCTCACTTATTATACTCTATTTGAATCGCACATTCATTACTGTACTCTCGTCTAGGGAAACAACAAGCAAGAAAAAACCAAAATTGATCAGACTGGAGAAAAAGGCAATACGTAATATCGCAGATGACCCATACGACGCTCATACATCAACCTTATTCACAACATTTAACGTGTTTGAACTTGAACAGCTGTACGAATACAATCTGTTTGCTAAATTCAAGCACGGTTTGAAGTGTAAAAGTATTTTTCTCACTTAATGTCAACTAAAAGAGTCATCTGCAACACCCTGCAACGTAAAAAAAAGAGACACATGACATATACCAATTTTCACTTATGCATGGACTTGAAAGCCTCAAGGATATCAAGCCAATTTTTTTTTCATTACCTAAACAACAAAGTTACTGCAACAAAAGTATTGTGGCTGATAAGTTGACATACAAGCAGTGGAAATAATATTTAATTAGCAACACCAGAGAGCGTCTTTCCATGTGATGAATTAATCTTCAGTTCATCTTCGCTATGTTTATAAAGTATCAGTTGAAATTTGGCATTTAATGTTCGGTTTGATTAAAAGTGATTTTTTTTTATAAGTACATGCAGAAAGAACTATGAGCTGTATTGTGTACTTGAGTATTCGTTATGCTTAAAATTTATACGCAGTATTGTTTTTTTTTTGTTTTTGTTACATATATTTCGGCTCATTTTTATTCTTTCTCATTATCTTCTTCCATATGTATACCTTACTTTTCAGTGTTTGCTGATTTTTAGCTTGTATCTGCAATTACGATTTACTGCCAAATTTACTTATGTTTTGCCTGCTTGTCTTTGTGTGTTTGTTTGTTTGTATTTCGTTTTTATACAAAACCACGTCGCTGCGTCCAAACTGTTCCAGGGTCAGGGATCTCGTCAAGCCGCTTTTTAAGAGCTTTTAATTACTGTCCTTGCATCTTTTTCGCTTTTTTTTCATCCGATTTGCATTAGGTTGTGTTGGCTATTGCCATTGTATGAAAACAATAAACTATCCTAACTGTAACATTGTCCTTTAACACCATTTCGGAAAAAGATCGCTGAATGAACTGAAACTGAAAATCCGGAATCAAATCAATAACAATGATATATATAATGAAGTTCAAGTAAGGCAAACTCAATATTTCATGTATCGAGAAACTTTTTGTCCCCATTTGTCCGGACCTTCAATGACCTCATCATAAAAGTCGCGTAGTCTACTTAGTAGTAAAGTTGTCTGGTAGCTGGCTAATTGTTTACCGAAATGAGTTCTCATTTTTTTTTTAGTGTTCTTATACGACGCGGTCGAAGGCTGTGTGCGGATTCGTGGTTACAATCAAGACATGCTGTGCTGTGCTTTGTTCGGCGTGTTGGATCAACTCACAGTGCGTCCGCCACGGTGATGTAAGGATTACGGTGCACGGCTGCGGCCCAGAAGGTCGCGGGTTTGAGCCCAGCTGCAGTGGTCGCATTTCGATGGTAGGCGCAATGGTAGAGGGCCGTGTATCGTGCGATGTCAGGGCACGCAAAAGAACACGAAATCATCGAAATTTCGAAATCGTACGGTGGTCTTGGGACTTAAAACCCCCAAATATTATTATACCTACAGCAGTACACGTGATTTGATTTTAACGTGAAATGTTACATTTTAGAAAATGGCGTGATTCGAAAGTTTTTCCGCGCGTTGATGAGAACCCTCCTACGGGAAGACTTTCTCTGAAGTACTCTCATTTTCGTATAATTTGTTCGTCTAGTGATGTCCTCAATTATTATACAAGATAAGTTACTTGAAGATAAAATAACTCCTCGTAAAATTAAACTTTCCACCACGAAGGAACCAGGTCTGACGGCTATATCTGTTTTTTTTTTTGGAAGCCAAATAAATTTTTTTGCCGCAGCTGCCTAATTCTGATGTAACCTTGTAGACATGTACATTTCCGGCCAAATCTTCCTAGAAGCATGTACTCAAAGCAATTTTTGACATTTTACTTGCTGCGTCATTTTATTTTCATAAGAAATGATTCAATTCACTTGGCTTCACGGACACTGATGAAAGAGCTAAGCTGGCCTTTCCTTGATCAGGCTGTCGGAATACTATGTTTTTTATGTTTTTCAGATAGGTTGTATCACTGTTCTTTATTAAACACTATTAAGCTCTGAGGTGTCAGTATAGCCATCACGTTTTGTAATATCACGCGACAGTGCTGTGACTGTGGCACCACGTGCGCCACTTGTTGGGCTGCATGTTGCCTCGTTCTTTTTAAGTGGAATTTGTGTGCAGTGGAATTTACCTGATTTCTGTGGCACGTATACGCGTTTGTGATGATGATAGCTTTCTCATAGGCTGCACAGATTTCTGTGGCGCATACTCGCTTGTCAGGTCGACTGTTGCTTTCATTTTAGGTTCACGAGCGACGAGTAGTAGGATTCATTCACCCTGCTTCTGTGGCACATACCTGTTTATGACGTCCACCTGTGTTACCACCGGCTCCGGACGTGAAGGCTTCGACTAAAAAAGTGGCAGTGGCTTAGCTCGGCTATGAGAGGATATACGTAGCTTGAGCGACAGACAGACAGACAGACAGACAGACAGACAGACAGACAGACAGACAGACAGACAGACAGACAGACAGACGGACGGACGGACGGACGGACGGACGGACGGATGGACAGACAGACGGACGGACGGACGGACGGACGGACAGACGGACGGACGGACAGACAGACAGACAGACAGACAGACAGACAGACAGACAGACAGACAGACTCACGAATGAGTGGATGGACCAGCGAGCAAGCTCACGTGAGTCAAACGCTGCGGCAGCCCCCTGGTGACATGTCACTCCAGGAGCTTCGGGCCTTCTCCGGCGCGCCAACTGTGCGTGGTGTGACGTCACTGCTCCTCGGGCATGCGCAGCACGGCTCTCGATAAGCCACGCGAAACTGCTTAACCTCGGCCAGTGTAGCTCACGCCGCAATAAAAAAAAACCCCTAGCTGTTAAAATGTCGCGTTCCAGTTACGCGGTTCATTAGAAGGGGCAAATATCAAAATAATCAAATATTATAATAGTAATAACAGAATTATAAAGTAATATATTAGAAAGAGCGGCTTGTATTGTTGGTGGCATTATCCATTTGTAGCACTTGGAATTTGGTCCTCAAGAACTTACCTCCAAAGAACAGTCCACACCATAGAGGTCTTGTCACTCTTCCAAGGGATTGCAGGCCTCGTGGAAGATGCTGCATGAGGAACCAGCGCGAACTTGATTCTATTAGAAATTATTGAGAGTTTGCTAGAAAAGACATTTTATCTCACTGAGAGACGATTCCACTCTTCCCCCTTCTTTGCAGAAACATCGCTCTTAGAATCACCCTCGCTACGCCACCCGCTCCTTCTCCGGCCACCCTCTCCTTTTTTTTTTTTCACCAACTGCTTCTACGACGTATTTGCCTTTCATCGATGTGTGTTGTACTTCATATTTACTGAACGTTATCGCTTTTCCTCGAATGACTACGAAAGGATACTCTGGGAATGCGCTTGCAGCGCCACATTCCTTCCGCAATGAAGTTAGTCGGAAGTTCAAGCTCCGTCCGTTTCTCCGGATTTCTTCTTGACCTTTGGTGCTGGTGCGGGAATGTGTGCAGTTAGCCACTCACCCAGGAAAGTAGGGTTCATCCAAGGATGTTGGTTTGCAGGTGAGTCTATCTAGACGTACCAGTCACTTGAACCTGTAATTCGTTTATATCTGGTCGCCTCAACCGTATTGTCATGTGTATATAATCAATTTATAAGGTGCTTCCTATAGTATATATATTTTTTACCAAAGTTCTACAACGGCGCGGCTACCATGGTCTTCGCATACGAACTCTTCTAGCAGTTGAAAATGCGCTTTTAAAAAGTAATGAACAAAAATTCTTCAGTTTTTGCACCCCCTTAGCAGCGACGTGTGCAGTCATACACGTTAACAAAAGAGGCGTATCGAACACATCGACCATCTTGAAACGCAACGTGCACATTCTTACACGTCCCCCCCCCCCCCCCAAAAAAAAAAAAAGTTAACACTCCCTTAAGTTCACTGTGATGCGCGCTGCTGAAGACATCCCACTATGATCAACGAACGGTTTCATATGCCCCGTTCGGTGGGGCACGCCAAAACAATATTTGTTTGTTCAGGAAGGACAGAAGTGGGAACGAAACGGCCACGTAATTCAAGCCTGAGATGTAATCATTTTTGTGCGAATATAAAACAAGATTGAGTTCAGGTCAACACGTCTGAAACTACGCCCTAATTACGACATATTAGCGCGTTCTCTTTCTTGCAAGAAAATATGAAGCGCATACAAATAAATCTGTGCAAAGCTTTACACCCTTACAGAGAGTCAATCGTAATTCTAGCCTAGAGAATATATATGTAAACTCAATGAAGTTGCTCCTACGGAAAATTTCTTGGCATTAAATTAACGGCATTAAAACTTTTTTTTTCAAAAGTATGAAGGTAGTCCCCCGTAACTTGATGCCCATTACTGCATTCAGAGGCCCCGATGCATGGCCAAATTAAAACAGATCCCGATGGGCGCGCACATGAATGACAGCTCTCTTTCGTCAAACCGGATGAATGGATGGATGAATAACTTTATCGGAGTCCTGAAGGATTCTACCTCCGTATTATTGGGGTGTACTATAGGATCGCGGGCCGCTACCACGTAGATGTGTCACCGCCGCATCGTGGGCCTTCTGGACAACCTTGAGTTGTATGAGGACCGGACTCGTAAGCATTAAATGACAGGCATTTTCGAAAATTCTTGATTTTTTTCTTTGTAAAGAGGGGCACCTCAAGAGCACGTGGTTAAAATCACTGCGATAGTGGCAGGTCGTAGGTCCTTTCCATTGCCACACGAAAAGTTGTATAGGCCACAAGCCATGTCCCTTTGCATGCTTCAGACAGGAACATACCCTAGCCTCGTAACCTATAGCCATTACTCCGACATTTAAAACCGGAAGTTCTCGTAAGGGAAAAAAAAAGAAGTGATTTTAACATCTTAGGGGCAATTCTTCACTTCATTTTGACTGTGCATAAAAGTACTATTACCCAAGTTTCATTACTGTGTAAACGCGGTGGCGATGGCTTCAGCTGTGTCGTTTGGTTTAAGAATCTTTCACAGGTTGTATACGCGCGGGGTGTCGAGAAACGGCCATTCAATTAATCCTCTGATATACAACTTGTTATTCAGAGCTGCCAGATACACTTTTGCTCAAGTGTTGCACAGGCCCGGGTTCCATAGAGGGAGGGAGGGAAAAAAGTACTGACACGAATTTCAAATATTTCCGGGTTGTTGCTTTTACTTGTGTCGGGTGCCGTTCCCTGGAAATATACCAAATATGTTTTTATTATCGCTACCTTTCGGTCTCGACATCCAGTGAGCGGCTTCTCAGTGACGCGTCATCCCAGTGAGACGTCACGGGAAGCCAGAAATTCGCGATCTACTAGCGGTATATCTAAACTCTGCCCGTAGGGCACGCAAATACAACGCTGAGTTAAATAATTGCCTTACAGCGACTCCGAAAATGATGTGTGCGACTTAGGCTGCATGCAACACGTACAGGGTTCTCAAATTCGGTGGAACTGCGCTGACTGGCCGAGATAATGTTCATTCCGGTGGGGCTCGCTTGCTGGTGCGTAACGACGGATACTTTGAAATCAAAATACGATATTTTTTACGAGTTGTTCGAAACCGGTATTTGGAGAGCGTTATCCCTGATATCAAGTACACGACGAATGTACCATTTACGACGTCTCAAAATTCTGTCAATATTACGTTTCATAACCATGTCATTGCCTGAAAGGGGACCCATATAGCCCAGAGGGCCCCGGTGGTAATGTTCAGTTAACGGGACGTCGCAGAGTTGGACTTTCGGGTCCCAGCTGAGCAGTAATGAGGAGCAGTGAGGGATACTTCGAAGGCTGACTCTACATAGACTTCGGTGACGTCTAAAATTCGCAGACTGACGTCTTGGCTCAGCGAGAGAGGAGGGAAACGACGGACCATGTATGCGCGGCTCCTGGCCTTCCTTCTTGCCCTTCTGACGACTCCTGACCTCGTAAGTCTTACCATACGATAAAAACGTAACTTTAGGTCATAAAGGTGAGTTTTTATGTGAATAAATGTGATCTTCATTTGCTCGTTGGAGGGATAGTGAACAATCATTGAAAGTCAGTTACTGCAAGCTTCGCTCGAATATATACGCAAGTACCCCTGATGCCGCGGTGGTCTAGTGGCTAAGGTACTCGTCTGCTGACCCGCAGGTCACGGGTTCAAATCCCGGCGGCGGCGGCTGCATTTCCGATAGAGGTGGAAATATTGTAGGCCCGTGTGCTCAGATTTGGGTGCACGTTAAAGAACTCCAGGTGGTCGAAATTTCCAGAGCCCTCCACTACGGCGTCTCTCATAATCATATGGTGGTTTTGGGACGTTAAACCCCACATATCAAATCATCATCAAGTACCCCTGATGTGGACATATCAAGGTTTGCAATCAAAACATCCCCGTCTACCACTGGGAACCAGTGTTTATCGTAGTGACACGCAGAAATGAGCGTTCGATGCGTAATAAGAGATTCCACAACACGCTGCTGAACTTCCTGCACCACATCGCTCTTACAGCTCATATCTTGTACATATATACACACCACTATTGGCTTAATGTCAAGTCTGTATCGCAATTTTCTGTCAAGTCTGTATCGTCAAGTCAAGTCGTTAATGTCAAGTCTGTATCGAATAAAAGAGTGTGGAGATGCGAGGATGAGTTTGTCATTGACGCATATGCAACCTGCCACACTTAGAAACGCGCTTCTGCATGTCTCGAAACAATTATTCTCGTAGTATGCTTAGCGCTACGACGATTACTCCGTATTTTGGCGTTTCTTCTTGCATCGAGGCCCGCGGCTTCCATCGGAGGCCCATCTACAACATCTACCACATGACGAACGCCATCTGGCAAGTGGACGAAGCCATGGAGCTAGGTGCGAACGCCATCGAGTCGGACGTCGCATTCGACAAAGACGGATCGGCGGCCTGGTTCTACCACGGTGCGCCGTGCGACTGCTTCAGGAGGTGCCAGCGCTACGAAGAAGTGCCGACGCTTCTGCGGTACCTCCGGCGAACTACGGGTAAGGCTCTTTTACAAGAAGGGTTGACAGGCGGGCTAGTTCAGTTGGTACAAATTCATAATGAAATAATTGGAAGCGCAAACCAACGGGACACAAGAGAAGAGACAAACAAGCGCAGACTGAAACTCAGTTTATTCAGAGAAGAAATTATATACCAGAAAGATGAGAAAAGGAAAAAAAAACTGGGGAGAAGGTTCCACCGTGATCAGATGTCGCCCAAAAACGAGATTTCACAATCTAACAGTGATATAGACGGTGAACTAACACAACTATCAATATTCTTTTTAATAAAAAAGGCTTCCACAATCTCTCTAGTTTTCGTGTCACGATGGCCGTATAAGACAAATGTGCGCGAAAATTCAGTTTCGGTCTGCGCTTGTTTGTCTCTTCTCTTGTGTCCCGTTGGTTTGCGCTTCCAATTATTTCATTATGTTTTATAAGAACATCTTACAAAACTTCGGTTTTATAGGCGCCCTAAATATTGGGCAGCTACGCAAGAGTGGTGCGAAGACTGTCTCAGATAAGCTGGTGGTATTTCCCTTTTCTTCACCCACACATCTCTTTCCCACCTCTTGCTACCCATTACGGTACAAGATAATGGCCCGTACTCGGAAACCAACCTCAACCTTAGCCCGAGTTTTCCTTATTGGTTTTAAGCCGTTATTGCGCTTGCTGAACGAAGTAGGCTAGTACACATGAATCAATCTTGTTGCTATATTTTAGCCTGTTACCATTTCTGTAACTTTATAACGCACGTATACTGAGTACAGGAACTTGAGGAAGACGTGAGGGAACGCCAAGGTTGGTTTGTGAATATGGGCCTATGCTACGCTTTTCCCCTCTTTCCTCTCCTTCATCCTCCTTCTCGGCTTTCAATCACTTCTCTTTTCCTTACCTTCCTTTTCTCACCACCCCTTTGCTGAGATGTTTCCTAAAATTAACCATAGAGGAGACTCTGGCGCTGCTATCGTTCCGTCAACATGGGAGTTATGGGTAGTACAGAAATTTCCCTAGTCTTCGTGCTTGCTTGCTTCGAACGTACATTTGGCTTTGTTTATTGATCTGTTTTGGTTTTGGTTCCGAGTAAAAGAACAAACCGTTTTGAACTTCGTGACAATATACAAATTGGTGGAGCATGAAAGATTAAGGTGGTGAATCATAACTGATAAACTATTGGTGATTGTTGCTTCGTGACAAAGCATGCTTCAAACCCCGCGAAGCCAAACGGAACATAAAGTACGAAGACAAGGTAAATTTTTGTACTACCCATCATTCCTATGCTCGCTGAAGCACCGTGCGTTGCAGCTCCCATAGACACTATAGCGTCAGAGTTCCATCTAGTCTATATATGGGAGGCTATTTATGCTTTGCTGGACCACACTAAACAAGACTGTGCATGCTTTACTCTGCCTCTCCTTCTTTTCCTCCTCCATGTCCTCGTATCACTTCTTCTTACCCTTTCTTTTACCATCATTTTCTACAATACACAAGATTATATGTTGTGCTTTCTTTCTCCCAATTTTTCTTTCTTTTTTTCTCTTTCTGTCATAGCTAAGCAGGGCACCCAATCACGTAATTATGATAGTTTTTTCCCCAATTCGTGCGAGCAAACGATAAATACGATTACATTGTTGATAAACAGCTCAGAGTACGTGTACACACAGCAAGACCCAGTTTAGACATGCGCGCAGAAAGATTTTGGGGGACGACATGGGGGTGAACTAAACCTTATAAAAAGAAAGCGTGAACGAAAGCACTTATAGAAAGAAAGCATGAAATGGAACCTGTCGTAGAACCCCTCCCACAAGCATTTCACAAAGCTTTTGTGGGTATATGGATTATGCTTAAGAAATGGCTGACATTTATTGTTCTTTCAATAAACTGCAGTTAGAATAAAGCTGCCACCCTTGATTTTCCTCCTTGTGTGGGTATACTTGGGTCCTTGCGATATAAAAAATACTGCTACCACGTAGTTGTCACAGCTAGCGTTATCTGATAAAATGTTACCAGACGAAATCTGGTAACATGAGGCACGTCGTGTATTGCGGGACACAGGTTAAAATATAACCATCTTGGACTAAGTTGCAGTGCCTAGCGCCGGCGTCGGGTGTTTACCCCATCACCTTGTAACATCCTTAGGAGAAGAGGAAGTACAGTTAGTTGGCGGAGATTTATCAAAGAAAAAAAAAGCACAGCATTTCCAGAGCGTGAATGATGATGAGTGGGACGAAGTGTCCATCCATCCGGACGCATGGATGGCCGCACGAATGGACGGAAGCACGAACAGACCGAAACACGGACAGACGGACGCACAGAGGAACGCACGGATGGACGAAAGCACGTAGATGAATAGATAGAGGGACAGACGCATGGACGGACGCGCGGACGGACTCACGGACAGAAGAACGCAAGCACGGACGAACGGAAGCACGGGCGGACAGCCAGACGGACGGAAGCATGAACGGACACTGACGGACGGACATAAGCACGGACGGATGGATGGAAGAATGGACGCATGGACACACAGACAGACGAATACATAGGCGGACAGAGAGACGGACGAACTCACGGACGGACGGAAGTACGAACAGACAGACGGACGGGCAATCGGACGGATGCACACACGGACGGGTGGACGGACGCTTTGCACCACTCATCATCACTGAGTCCGTGGATATGCTGGGACTAACTCCATCTTATTCCCAACGATTGATGGATGGATGGATGGATATGGCTGTACCCTTTAGATTGGTTGGTGGCTAGCACCACCAAGCCGTAATACTTAATGAACACAAAACTATATTTATTTTTTTTTCCTTAAATAGTGAGGTTGAGGATTCGTACTTTGTAGCGAAGGGTTCAATTTTCACTCGTGCCTTGACTTTAGCCTCCAATCAGATAACCTCCTTCTAGTTAATTCTATCCGCTTAAAGTCTATTTTGCCCTCACTGTCCCTAAACCCCAGTGCTTTGAAAAACTCTGCGCCATCAACCTGAACTACAGGGTGAAGCCCTTTACAGAACATTATCAGGTGTTCAGAAGTTTCTTCTTCCTCTCCACACGCACTGCATACTGTGTCTACCCCTTCCTATTTGGCCCGATATGTCTTGGTTCGCAATACTCCCGTTCTGGCCTCAAACAGTGGAGAACTACCCCGAGTATTATCATAGATCCTTTCCTTGGCTATTTCCTGCTTAAAAGTTCGATAGATCTCTAGTGCGGACTTCTTAATCATGCCAATTCTCCCCATATCAGTCTCAGCTTCCTTCACCTTCTTCTTAACCGATCATTCTTTTTGGTTTGGCCCCCTGCTGTTTTTCAAGTATTTACCAGACAATTTTCTGGTTCGCTTTCGCCATTTTGTATCGACATTCTTTAGTAGAAGTAGCTGAATACGTTCCTAGCCCAACGCTGCTCCCCCATTTCTCTCAATCACTTTTCAAATTTCATCTTGCTGCTAGCTTCCCTGCCCTCAAAAGATGTACATCCCATATCACCTTGCACTCCCTGACGGTGCATTCCCGTGAGCTCCTAAGGCCAGCCTACCTATTCCACGTTGCTTAATTTCTAATCTTGCTTGAACTTCTGATCTCATGCACAAGACCTCATTGCCAAACGTCAGACGAGGAACCATGACCCCTTTCCGTATTCCTCTCACAACATAATACCTATCGTAATTCCACAGTGCCCTGTTTTTCATTACCGCTGCATTCCTGTTACCTTTAGTCGACACGTACATTTCGTGTTCCCTTAGGTACTCTGCCCCATCGCTTATCCATACGCCCAGATATTTGTATTTATCTGTTATCTTTAGCGTGACTTCCTGTATTCTGAGCTCACTACCTTCATTGTCATTAAAAATCATGACTGCTGATTTTTCCTTACTGAATTTGAAATCTAATCTATCTCCCTCATTACCGCAGATGTCCACCAATCTCTGCAAATCTTCCTTGTTGTCGGCCATTAGCACTATATCATCTGCGTACATCAATGCTGGTAGTGCCTGTTCAATGAGTTTTCCTTGTTTGACGAAAGAGAGGTTGAAGCCCAGTCCACTTCCCTCTAATTTGGCCTCTAATCCTTGTAGATACATCATGAATAACAATGGTGACAGAGGACACCCCTTCATAAGCCCCCGTTTCACCTCTGTGGGCTTAGATACCTGTTTTTCCCACTTTATAACTACCTTGTTACTTTTATAGATCTCCTTTAAAAAAATTCCTAAAAAAACGACATGTGCGCACAGCGCCATCTATTGAGCAACTCATAAACTAGAAGTGGCTACATACTACTAACTACTGCGACTACAGAAGAAGGAACGACCCGCGGCCTAGAGAGCTCCATTCCTAAAAATTGACGGCACATTTGCGTGCCTCGCTGGCAAAGGTCGCCGAAAGACGAGTTTTCTGTCTTGAGATAGGGAATAAAACGTTTATTTGACGTTGTGCGCGAGAAAATCGGGGAACAGGCTCCACGTGAGATATGGACGCCAGACACCAGTAATTTGAAGAAACGAACCCAAGGTTACTGGTAAGTGGCAGCATCATGTAGCATCTATCTATCTATCTATCTATCTATCTATCTATCTATCTATCTATCTATCTATCTATCTATCTATCTATCTATCTACAGTATATATAGCAGCCTACGTCTGGGTGCTTTCGTAATCACCCCTTTAACCCTGGGTGAACCAAAAGTAGTATGGGAGGAGAGGGGAATGATGGAGAAAAAGAGAGAGAAGATGAGAAGGAGGAGGTACACATTGCACATAACACTCACACCGCTCACGCAGTGCAGGTTTAATAGGCGGTCGCTGAATGATGTTGGCCTCAATAATTGTAGAAGGGCTCGAGAGGCTTTCTGGGCTGAAGGCTATAGCAAACTGGACTTAGTCTGGTTAGCCTCCCTGCCTTTCTGATATTATCTTTCTCTCTGTCTCAAAGTTAGTATGGGAGGGTAAGATGGTTTGACGAATATGACTTGGTGATCACGACATGAAGAATGTGACAATCTCGTCGCGTATATGCATCGTCAAACCCTTTACGCATGCAAGACACGTGTGGCACATACCCGTATACCACAGGTGGGTATGTGCCGCAGGTATTCGAATTTGCCACAGGTGATTGACAATTTGTGTCCACCGAGGGACGACGAGAACAGACGTGGCTAATTTTAACGTGAAAGCGTTAAAAAAAAAAGCTGAAATCGACTGCGCTCAACCGACGAACGCAAGGGATAAATATCAGGGCCTCAGCAGGAATTGAACTCTAGCATTCTCCGTGGCAATCAGGTATTCTATCACAGAGCGACGCCAGGTCTCGAAACAGTCTTGAAAAAAGGCCAGGCGTAATGTTAGTGAAACGTCAGTTATGGTCCCAGTGCTGACTACATCATTATACAAGTGCCCCCGCCGCGGTGGTCTAGTGGCTAAGGTACTCGGCTGCTGACCCGCAGGTCGCGGGATCGAATCCTGGCTGCAGCGGCTGCATTTCCGATGGAGGCGGAAATGTTGTAGGCCCGTGTGCTCAGATTTGGGTGCACGTTAAAAAACCCCAGGTGGTCGAAATTTCCGGAGCCCTCCACTACGGCGTCGCTCATAATCACATCGTGGTTTTGTAACGTTAAACCTCACAAATCAATCAATTTATACAAGCATTGCATGTGTATTCCTATGATACAGCCGTCACGTCAGGTTAACGTCAGATGGAGTTAGCGCCATCCGGTGAAGTTTATTTATGTAGCAGTGTGCAGGGCTATATCATCTTCACGAGCGCCAGCGCTTCGTATCAGCTTACTCCTTCTGGTGCTGCCAGTATCCCTTTCGTGCTGTTTGGAACCGTTGCGCAAGTGTAAACAACTGGTTACCTAAAACATACGCGACTGTTCAACGTATGTCTGTGCGTATACATTTGTTCGTATCTTTCGAGTCATTTCGTGACGGTGCTCTAATTACCACATAGTCAAACACCTTCCACGTACTTCGCATAACGTCGATTATCAAGGTACGTGGTCTGCCGATTTTTTTAATAACCTCGTAAGTAACTAGGATCAGTCTTCAAAGCCATAATGCGGTTTTCAAAGGAAAAAGAAAGAATGTTGAGACGAAATGAAAGATACAATGTTTGGAACAAAAAATGGCACTAATTAGAAAACAAAAGATTCAATGCATAAATACAACTTCAGCAAATCAAGCAAGACACTAAATTTCGCAGAACAATTTGAATTTGTGCAAGCCTTGCACGTTTATGTGGGTTCGTTTTCATCTTGTTTTAGCTCGCAAATTATGGACTCAATTTTCACCAGAAATTGTATGATTGAGTGCTTTACTGGAAGCCATGGACAACCTCAAGTTCTTGAAATATAGACAACGTTGTGCGCCTTGTCCCTTCTACAATGATTACTGTTGGCTTTGCAAAGTTTTTCATGAAACTCAGCAGCGGCACACATAATAAAGTAATACTCATGTATTTAATTATAATTAAGTCGTGAAAAGTGTCAAAAAACATCACAGTGACTAGTAGTCTACTTGCAACATCTACACCGCATGGCTCAATGCCACAGTGAGAGACAGACTAAAAAGTGCCGCCATATCCACGAAGTGAATGATGATGAGTGGGCGAAGCTCTGAAGGTAAACCTCGTAAACCATGAATCCTCCGTAAATTTTGCCCACTCGATTTCATTTCAACGCTCCCCCTAGCGTACGTCGCCGCACTAAATCAAACGATTGCCTTCCACAAATGACACGCACCATATGTAACATCCTTCCCATTTTATAACTTCTCGCATCTTTCGTCATCATGTTCAAGTACTGCCGTATAGTTTATAACATCTTGCATCTTTTCATCATCAGCTACAAGTAACGCCATCTAGTGGACACTGCGAGGACTAAACGAGAGGTGGCTACATACAAGGTACGGCACCGCCATCCAGTGAACACTGCAAAAACTAAACGAGAGGTGGCTACATACAGGGGACGCACAGCCCACGCCTTAAGGAGCTTCGCCCCTAAAATATCACATCATATCCACGAGGTGAATGATGACGAGTGAGGCGAAGCGGACGGACGGACGCACGAACGGACTCTTCAGCCCACTCATCATCATTCACTCCGTGTATATGGTGTGACATTATTTTTGTTGACATTCAATACAATCCAACTGGCTACTACGATGACACGGGACACACGACCCACGGCGTAAGGAGCCTCACCCCTAAAACTCCACCGATAGACTTTTAAAAGCAGTTGTGGTACTCACCATAACAAATTAAATTAGAATCGTTAGCATTTGGAACTGCGTGTGTACATTATGCAATTAGGCAGTCGGATTTATGACCTTTAATGAAGAATACTGAATACTGTTTCCAATGTTTACTTCGAAGGAAATTCGTATTATTAAAGATAATAAGCGAACGATGAGCTATAATTGCACGCATTCAATTGCTTGGTTAAGGGCTCTAACGCTGTCGAGGACGTAGCTGGAGAAAAAAAACATGCCCAGTCTATCGATGAAATGCCCACTTTTTCAGCGTACATTTTATAAGGGTCGAACCTTGGCTCAGTCGAGACACCTACCAGGGATATCCCCGTTTTCCTAATCTTGCTTGTGCTGTAGGTTACAGTGTACATTTTCGTCCCAGTGAAAGTCTTTTTCCATACGACCTTATCAAGTGTGAGGCCTAAGGGGCGGCTGTCAGCTCTCCCATAGTAGAGTACAGAGTACTCGAAATCGTTAACCCCTTTTTCTAAG